>JASDQU010436047.1:64323-111090 GCA_032191745.1 Picea mariana
TCTTAAGATTGGATTATAACTCCATAGGAGTAAAAAAAAAAAAACAAGTTTGGGGCTGCCCACACCCTTATTTGATACCTATCCCATTATATTCCTCTCCTCATCCTAATTGTAGTGGTACCTATCATTTTTAACCCTATTTTTATGTGGCCCAACCCCTTTCCCACCCCCCCTATTTGAGACCTATCCCATTGGATTCCTCTCTTCATCATGATCTCAGTGGTACCTATCATTTTTTAACCCTATTTTTTTGTGGCCCAACTCCTTTCCTTGGCCCCTATTAGCCCCCTATCCCACCAGCCTCCTTATCCTAGGTTGTACGCTCCCTAAGTTTTCCCCATGTCACCTGCTTAGGCACGTGCTCAAACCATGGAAGACTTGGACAGTCGGGTCACCTCACTGAACGCAACTGTGATCTCCCTCCACCAAGATTCCAAGAGTCCTTCGAGGACAATTTCAACACATTGGCGCAACTCATCAAGGGGAAGCACCGTGAGTCCCAATCTGAGGATATTCACTCCTCCCATTCTGAGAATCCTCATTCTTCCCACTCTCATTGGGGTCCTCCACATTCCTGGAATAAGGTGCCCAAAGTTGAGGTGCATAAATTTGATGGATCTGACCTGATAAGATGGGTTTCGCAAATGGAACACTACTTCTCCCTCCATGATATTAGGGATGATGAAACCAAAATCCATGTGGATTTTATGTACTTGGATCAAGAAAGATGGAAATGGTGGAAATGGCATAAGAAATACTATCCAGGATTACCCACTTGGACCATGTTTACCAAAGCGGTTTGTGCTCGTTTTGATAAGGAATCCCATTTTTTGGGTTGAGTCACCAATCTATGATCTAATTTATCACAACATTTTAACAGGTTTGCATCCACATTGGGGGCTTATCGGATGAGTTCTATCTTGAATTTTTTACCAGTGGCTTAAAGGACACCATTAAGGCTCATGTTTGCATGCATCATCCGATCACTTGGTTGCAAGCATGCCAATTAGCCAAGGAAGAAGAGGCCATTCTTCAGTCCCAACCATTGTGCACTGTAGTTCCCAATCGTCCTCACCCAAGGGTTACCTCAGCTCCGACACAAATGTTGAAAATCGAAAAGGTATCTCCAACAGAAATGAAGGAACATCACAAGAAAGGAATTTTCTATTACTGTGATGAAAAGTATTCATCGAGCCATAAATGTCATGAACAAAATTTCCTCCATATTGATGCATTTTCTTCCACTTCCTCTAAAGACATCCCATTAGATGAGGCTCCTGACTAAGAGGACGCCCAACCAAGTTTCTACCTAGAATATTCAGTTGCAACCTCTGTGGAACCAATGAAACCTGTCATATCTCTCCATGCCCTCTCGGGTATTTTGTCCCCGCAGACATTGAAGATCAAGGTATACATCAAACATAGGCTAGTTGTGGTGTTGATTGATAGTGGTAGCACCCATAATTTTATTCATCATAGGCTCACCGAGGAGCTCCATTGCCTTTTCCGCCCAGTTTGTAATTTTCAAATCCTCATACCTAATGGTGGTACGATGAAGTATGGGGGACATTGTGAGAATGTCAAACTCCAAATGGGTCATTATCATCTGAAAAATCACATGTTCTCTATTTCCATGGTTTTTTGTGATATTGTATTGGGTGTGGAATGGATTCGCACCCTCAGACAGATTACAATGGACTACCAATATTTATATATGAGCTTCACCCAAGAGTCTCACCCCTATACCCTCTTAGGCCTCCAAGCTAGCTCCCTTAAAATCACGAGCTCTCACAGAATGGAAAAATTGTTGAAGAAAGGCCACCATGGTGTGATTTCTCAATTTAATGTCATCCAAGTCACCGATCAGGCCTCTGCTGAAGTCCCTCCTAGCCTACAACTAATCTTGGACAAGTACCCTAGGGTATTTGAGGTTCCAACATACTTACCTCCCTCCAGGGGTGAGCATGATCATAGAATCCCTCTCCTCTCGAGAAGTCAAATCCCCAATGCACATCCCTACAAGTATCCATTTTCACCAAAAAATGAAATAGAAAATATAGTACAGGAATTACTGGAGGCAGGGTAATTCTTCCAAGTACCAGCCCATATTTTCCCCCAGTGGTGATGATCTTAAATAAAGAAGGTGCTTGGCGCATGTGTCCATATTTTATTCCATGAATAAATTGACCATAAAGGATAAGTTTCCCATTCCTATCATTGATGATCTATTGGATGAACTCCACGGTGCATGTTTCTGCACAAAATTAGAACTTTGCTTAGGATATCACTAGATTTGGATGGAGGAAAATATTATGAAGACTGCATTCATAACTCATGAAGGAAATTATGAATTCTTGGTCATGCCTTTTAGCCTTTGCAATGCCCCATCCACCTTCGAAAGTCTCATGAAAAAAATATTGAAACCTTACCTTCGAAAGTTTTTCCGGGTTTTCTTTTATGACATCCTCATTTACAGCCTCACTTGGGATGCCTACCTTCTCCATGTGGACAAATTCCTTCTCTTGCTACAGAAAAACCAATTGCTTGTCAAAAAGACCAAATGTTCCTTTGGGGAAAGTGAAGTGGAATACTTGGGACACATTGTGGGTCAAGATAAGGTAAGAGTGGACCACAAAAAGATACAATCTATGTAGGATTGGTCATGACCCACGAACTTAAAGCGCCTTCGGGGCTTCCTCGGTCTCATAGGATATTACAGGAAGTTTGTACACCATTATGGAAAAATTACTAAGCCCTTGACCGAACTTCTTAAGAAGAATGCATTTCATTGGAAATCTATGTCAAGCAAGCCTTCATCGATTTAAAGTGGTCCATGTCCACTACTCCAGTCTTACTAGCTCTTGACTTCAACACAATTTTTGTGGTAGAATCAGATGCTTCTGACACTGGTATTGGTGTAGTCCTCAGACAAGATGGTCGACCTCTAGACTTTACTAGCTAGGAGTTGAGTGGTCTTAATTTTGGTAGATCTACATACAAAAAAGACATGATGGTCATTCTCCATGTAGTTCACACGTGGCAGACACATATTTTGGGACTCCTTTTTCAGATCAAAACAAATCACAATAGCGTGGAGTATTTTTTAGAGCATCGGTTATCCTCCCCATAACAAAACAAGTGGTTGAACAAAATGTTGGGTTATGATTATGAAATTATACATAAAGAGGGAAAATATAATATAGTGGTGGATGCCTTGTTAATAAAACATGAGGAGCATGGCTCCCTCTTTTCCTTATTCTTATGTGTTTCAGGTTGGATTGAAGAAGTATGATAAGAGTGGCTCATACACCCTACTATGTTCAGGATAATTCATCACCTTCAAGAGGACCCTAATATTCCCCTTGACTACACTTGGAAAGACAATATTTTTAGGTATAAGGATCACCTGGTTCTGTCACCATATTCAACCCTCAAGATAAGGTTGTTAAACGAGTTTCACTCATATGCTATTGCGGGCCACTCTGGCTTCCAAAATACCTATGCTCGTGCATGTCGTTGCTTTTTCTAGGAATGCATGAAGAAGGACATACTTGTCTTTGTCATTGAATTTGAGGTGTGCCAACGCAATAAAGGTGAAACCATCAAGTTTCTAGAACCTCTGCAACCCCTACCCATTCCATCTTCTATGTGGATGGACATCTCCATGGACTTTATAGTGGGCCTCCCCAAATTCGGGAACAAGTCATTCATCATGGTGGCGGTTGATATCCTCTCCAAGTATACTCATTTTTGTACATTACCCCACCCTTTCACACTGACACTGGTAGCACAATTTTTCCTTGATCAAATTTTCAAGTTGCATGGCATGCCCACCTCTACTATGTCTGATCATGACCCGACTTTCACCAGCACATTTTGGTAAGAGTTGTTTAAATTGTAGGGAACCCAAATGAACATGAGCACCACCTATCACCCCTAGTACAACAACCAAATAGAAGTGGTAAACAAATTTTTGGAAACCTACTTGTGATGTTTTTCTTCTAACAAACAACACCAGTGGCTGCAATGGATTCCCTTGGAAAAATGGTGGTACAATACTTCATATTGTACGACCACTAAAATTACCCCATATGAAGTGTTGTATGGCCAACGACCACCTACAGTCACTACATATATTCTAGGCACATCAAAATTCCAATCTATTGATCAAATGTTGCAAGGCAGAACTGCCACCCTTGCGGCTCTAAAGGATGACCTCCACATGGCTCAAAATCACATGAAGCAATAGGTAGACCATCATCATTCAGAATGGGTTTTTTAGGAAGGTGATGAGGTGTTTCTAAAACTCTAACCTTACAAACAAAAATCTCTCAAATCCAATGGACATCACAAGTTGGCACCCAATTTTTATGAACCCTATCAGATCATCAAGCATATTGGTTAAGTGGCCTACAAATTGGCCCTTCTATCTAGTTCCAAAATTCATCTGGTGTTCCAAGTATCCTATTTAAGGAAAGTGGTGGGAAAAAATCATAGGGTCAAAACCATCCTTCAAGGAAGTGTTTATCAAGTGGAAGGACACATCACCAGAGGATGCGACTTGGGAACCATCGACCATACTCCAGCAGTTTCCGCATCTTCAACATTGAGGACAAGGTCACTTTTGAAGAGGGGGGGATGTTAGGATCTGATCCTAACCCCTCGTTGTGGGGCATTAGTTAGTATGATATATTTTCTATGCAATAAAGGATGACATTAGTTAATAAGGCATATTAAATAAAGGAGAATAAGTCAATGTAAGAAGACCTAATAGAATCTTTCACTTCTAGAAAGATATTCCTCTAGAAGTTTCCTTATAAGATATAATTAGTATAAATAAGATTAGGAGGTATTGGATAGCTTGTCTTGAGAATTGTTATAATAGAGTGTTGCTCTACTGGAGGTTTTCCCCTCGAAGAGGCAAGTGAACATTGTTTCCTATCAATAAAGGTATTATTTTGGTGTTGTGGTTTCATCTATTGTGTTGTTTTGTTGTTATTCTATGCAATATTTTTGTTTTGGCTATTATAATAGATATGGTACCTTAGAGTAGCTAAGAATTGAACTTCTGAGACCCAAGGTCAATTTTTTTCTTTTACTTGCGATTAGGTTTTTTAAATATTTATTTTTCATAGTAGGGAGGATTGAGACCTATTTTTTTCCTTTAGACCTTATTTCATGGGCTCTAAAGAGATGTTCTTAGCTCCTCGATCTCTAGACTTCAAACTATAAGAAGACATTACATCAACCTTAATGTGGGTAAGGTTTTCTAATATTCCTATAATATTATAGAATGAAATCTCTCTCAGAGTTTTTGAGCACAAACTTGATCGTTTCATTGACACACAAAACCGAAAGCATATTTACACTCTTGCCCTCGAATATGTGTGGAATTGGATATAGAGAAGGGCCTCCCAAAGGAAATGCAAATCAATATGGATGAATGGATCCACCAACAATTCCTAGACTATGAACAACTCCCTTCAAGTGAAATTATTGTCATAAGTACATACACTTTGCTAAAAAATGTGCAAAGACTCAAGAGATTCAACCCTCTTCAAAGTAACCTTCAAATCTCTATAAGGATACCAAAAAAAATATAAAAAATTAGTCAATAATAAACACAAAAAATATCAATCCAGGGGGCTGCAACAACCTCAAAAAATATGGGAAGAACAAATGAAACCAAATAATAACAAATTTTAATCCCTTGAATCTTTAAAGGATACAAAGAAATAAAAAAAGGAGATAGAGAACCAATGGAATATTCTAAAGCTAGAACACGGGAAGAACCCGAAGGTGGAATTAAACCACCCAAAACCCAAGAAGATCCAAATCATAATGATTTAAAAGTAATAAAAGACTCCCATAACAATAGACAAACCAGAAATCTCCCATTGAAGAGGAGGCAACCCATGCTCTAGAGAATCCCCCAATGCAACAAGTTCATTTTGATGCAACCATATTTTATTAGAGTCTTGAAGAAATTCCCTCATTTGTCCCCTCTCTCACAAGATAAGTAAAATCAAATTGGGAACAAACATAATAAGAAACAAAATCAAATATTTTGTTGGGTCACGAGCTCACCTTTAATTAACCCCTGATTAAGGGGAAAATAATTTTCCATCATAATTGGTAACTATGTACTATTTTTGCATCCTACTATGTGGGAAATTTGTAAGGATCTATATTTGTATTCAATAAACTAAAAGAAAGAGAAAATGTAGGTGAAAGTGTTGATTTGTTCCTTTCAATGCTTCGATGGAAGGAGTAAAGACTAAAATGCCACGATCAATCTATTTAAAATTTGTATTACTATGTTATATGGCTTGGTTGCACACTCTTTAAATACAATTTATAACCATTTTAGTTTCTAAAAAAAAATGTTTCAAAAGAAAGTAAGTTAAACCATTCAAACTTATCCTCTATTTTCTCAACACTAACAATTATTTTTGTTGAAATAAAATATTACAAGGAGAAAATCATCACCTTATCAACAATCTCTCAATTAATATGCTAGAATCATATGCCAAACAAACTACCACCTTAACTCAACAACAAAAGTATTCAACATAAATCAGAACCAACAATCAAATATATCATCAATGCAAAACTATGACATGGATCAATATGTAATAAAAAAATTTCATTACATCAACTTATGCTCATCAAAATAGCATAATAACTATAAGAAATTTTTTTAAAGGGATGCAAAATTGTGCACCACATCATTTTCTAATAGAATTTGATTGAAAGGTATTCATCAACATAAGCATAAGAAAATAACCATTTGTAATTTGTTCATCATGAACAACAACTTTGTTGCAAGGCCAAGAAGTGAAAACTCAACCAACAACTTTTGTACAACCGAGCTTGCAATATCAAAGTGCTACAGCTATAGAAGCAATGCCTACACATGGAGTTATTAAAAACTTTCCTCGTGTATTTTTGTTCTACAGTTGAAGCTCAATCATTTTCCTTCAGCTATTTTCCTTTTGTAGTGATGTCTCTTTGAATTTAATTCTACATCACATAAATGACTTCTCCTAGTGGTTTTTTTCAATATATTTTTATTTTTCTCCCTATTTCCAGTTCCACAGTGTCATCCTTGGATTTTTTCACCCAAGCAAGGAGTCCACATGATTTCAACACCCATTTCACGATTTCATGGCAAGAGTTCCATATCACACTAAATTATCTTGGTGATGGTGGGATTCTTTAGCTATGAAATCAATATTCCTTGGAAACTCAACCACCAACCCCGTTATTTTGATATACCAAGAAAAATCACTTAGATAGTTAACACAAATGGAAAATAACAAACTTTTCGGTTGATGTCAAATGCTCAAAACCAATGATGCTCCTTTATTAGACACCCTTAGTTAGAAAAACATGTGGATCTTACTCATGTGGATTGAACCATGGACTCTTAGGATGAATAAGATCAATGAATACAACCCAAATCTTCTTAAAAAATCCACAATACATCCTATGGGTTTATGTTCTTCCATTTAACCAAATACTTAAGATAATATCTCCCTTGGGTTTTTCCTACCAACTATTTTGCAAGTATCTATTGAACTTCTTCATTTGGTTTAATTGGTAGTGATACTTTCTGTTGTGTTATTGTTCCCACCTCATTATATTTTGTCCATTCATGAAATTCATTCATGTTTGAACTATTAAATATAGAAGAAATAATAAAAGTTTCTTACAAATACAACTTGTATGCTTGATTAAATATTTTCCTCAAAATATTACACAAAACAATATTTGTGTACTTTAGTTTATCCTATGTCCCTCTCAGAAATATTCCCTTTCTCAAGTGTTCCATTAAAATGCCCCCTTCTTCGAAAAATTCCAATTTCCTTCTCAAATAGGTCTTTGTCTTGAAGCTCATATTACTCTATTGTAGCTTCATATTGTTCATGAATTTCCTTCATGCTCCCTGCAAAATTATCAACATCAACATTATTTTTATTCTTTGTTTCCTAGTACCTAACCAAATATGTGGTGATCCTTAACACTTAAACTTGATTCACAAACAAGGTATTCAAAAAAATATAAATGTAGAAAAGAATATTACAAGAGACAATGAGATGAAACATGTGAAATGTAACCCTTGTATTGATGATTTTTAAAAGCGAGAGAAATGTTTATGAGCCTCCTAAAGTAGGACAACCTCTTATTGATCATATCTCCAATTACAACAATAATACTTGAAAAAACATTAAATGGACTTCTAGCTCTACAATTAGATCCTTAATAACAAAAACCCTAACTACTTGTGATCCCATCATTAATGAGTACAAACCACCCAATGGGCCTTATTTGATAAAGATCAACTTTTTACATTAAGTAATATTAACTAACTATATAATGGGTCTTATTTAAAGAGGATGAATTTGTACATTAATTGACTAACTCCTAAGTACCCATAGAGTAGGGAAGTTAGGGTAGGACCCTAACATGCCCTCCCCATTCAAAAGAGATATTTTCCTCAAGGATGGAGGTGTGGAAATTGTTGTAAAATATTTGTTGGTTCCTAGGTGGCATCTTCAAGATGCATATATTTTCATTGGATCAGTTATTCTTAGATCACGTGCTAGAATAGTCAATGCTCCAATATTTATTTCCACTATATCCAAATGGACCCTTCTTCGTATTGTTCTGGCAATTTAGTTTGTACCCTATAATTTGATCCTACTACCTTCTTTAGATAAGAGATATGAAAGAATAGACGTATCTTGGAGTGCGATGGAAGAGATTATTTGTAGGAAAATTGTCCAATGTGCTTGAGGATATGATAGGGTCTATAGAAATTTAGTGCAATATTCCTATGGCTTTTGTCTTTCAAAGATGTTTGTTCATAAGTTTGAAGGCAAAGAAACAATTCATACCCTTCTGCAAAAGAACATAGAGTGCTCTTGGTGAGCTTGTTTCTTCATTCTATTTTGAGCCATAACCAAATTTTCCTTAAGTGTGCATAGAATGGATTCTTTAGTGTGAAACATGAAATCCACTTCATGAACATTGGATATTTTTAGTGAGTATGAATCCACTAATAGGGGCTTTGGCCATAGAAAACTTCATGCGATGTCATTTTGGTAGCTCCTCGATAACTAGTATTGTACCACCATGTTGCAAAGGGTGGTTATTGTGCCCATTGGTGTTTCCATTCTAAAGAAAAACATCTCAAATGGGTTTCTAAGAACTTGTTGGCCACTAATATTTGACCATTAGTTTGGGAATGATAAGGAGTGTTCATTTTCAATTTTGTACCCTAAGGTTTAAATAGCTCCTACCATATTTATTAGTGAAGGTGAGATCTCAATTCGACACAATGGAAGTAGGCACGCCATGTAAATTAAAAGTATGATTCATGAAAACTTGGGTAATTGTGGAAGGCACAAATGGGTGCAATAAGGAACAAAAATTATCATATTTGGAAAGGTGATTGATTGCCACTATGATGATCGATTTATTACTATCTTTTGGGATTCCACTATAAAATCCATGGAGATGTTAGTCCAAATGGTGGTGATTGTCGATAATGGTTAAAATGCCCTAAGAGTATTCACCATCTCACCCTTTTTTCTTTGACATGTGTTTCATGCAACTAAAATTTTTGGATGATCTATAAATTACAATGGATATTCCACCAGAATAGTTCATCACAACAAATCTTGTAATATGTTCAAATATTTTATTATACGGGTCTATTTCCTTAGATATCATATTTATCAATACTATCTTATTGCTCAAATTTATGAAAGATATTTGAAAATAAAAAAATTAAAGAACTTAAAAAAAAAACACACCGTCCACACAACTTAACACAAGATTTATCTTGGGAAATCCGATACGAGAGAAAACCTAGCTAGAAGGTGAGGCATATGCTCTACTCTCTTTTCTTCAATTATGAAATGCAAGGACAAATAAAGAGGGGGCTCTCTATATATTTTCCTTTAACACCGTGGCTTGTCAGTTGTGGCTTGTCACGTATGCTCTGTAGCTCTAATCAGTTGTACTTTACATGCCCCGAAGTGTACCCGTCGCGCAGATGTGTTGCGAAAATCTTCATCTTGCTTCGAAACCTCCAATCACCATGGATTCAGTGTCCCCTAGTACGATTCCAACTCTCACCCACCCAATTATAAATTCTGATCGCTCTATATGTATTCTGTTCACCAGCCAAGTTTATGCACTTCCTGTAATTCATCTCGCGAGCTCAGGTCAATCAATATTATCTCCTTGGGCCCGTGCCAAATCCACCCTGCATAGAACAAATACGCGTTGCACCATGGAAACATCCCAGAACATAAGGAAAGGTGCGTGAAGTGGCAGTAATGTTGGGCCCTAGCCTCAAAACTTGACATTGGTCAACGAAGATCGAGAGGTCAGAGTGTCTTTTGAAGAGGTCGGATGCATGGTATTTTGCAGAAAAATCCAAGGATTCAACATGAAACTAGTAGAGCAATTCACACTTAGGTTCGACAGGTTCCGCGCGATAATCGCAGGTGTCACTTTCCAGGTGACAGAGGAAACTATGTTGGTCACAATAGATATCCCTTCAAATGGAGAAAGGTGGTTCAAAGGCATGCCTTTGGATGCACGGTGCTATGAAGATTTCATCAAACCAGACTATTTAAATGGGAAAATCAAAGTGGGCGTTCCAAGTAGATATCTGTAGGAGCCCTTTCGGAAACTCCTGGGAGTGATTAGGAAATATTTCACTTGTGAGGGAAGGTTTCGCATAATACATTCGCATCACATTATATTTTTGATGCATTTCACAGGGAGGAGACAGTTAAATCTGTCTTTCTTATTACACCAAAATCTCTGAGAAATGGAAGACAATGCCCAGGTTGAAGAAAACTAGCCGAAGAAGAAACTATCTCATGTCTCGCTGATTAAATTGTTGATAGTTGAGGAGTTGAGGTGATTGGGAAACAACTGGGATTTGTTTCTACTTACAGCAGGCATCCCCAGGAATCCAAAGGGAGATTACCCTCTACCTGTAGAGAGAGTAACATCACACCATGTAGAGGCTGAAATAGGAAGGGATATGGAGGAAGGAAAGTTATTGGAGGATCTATCCCCCCAAAAACTGATATCCCAGAGGAGGGGAAGGCTAAGGAAGAACAAGGAAACTAGGATGGCCCAAGTCCCGAGTGAGCCATGCGCAAAATCGACCGCCGAAGAGTTACTCATGCACACCATTCGGTTGGAACCTGCCTAAGGCCCAAGCCAAGAAAGTTGCAATATAAGGAGGAGGAAAGACACTGAAGGCACAGATATTCGTGAGTCGTCACAATAGATGAAGCAAGAACAACTCACTATTGTTGAGCTATACCAGGAAAACAGGGAGCTAAGACAACAGTTAGCATCAAATAACCTCAAAGCATCACCATCAAAAAGCCACGTGGGAAACATGACTTGGCTAAAGAGATATCTCAAGGAAGTGCAAGATACAATCATCCAGCTGAGCGAAGCATAAAGGAATTCAGAAGAAAGAAATGCAAAGCACTTCAAGGAATGTGGACCGACCATGGAGAACATCTGCGTGGCTCTAGCCAGTGCATAGAAGAAACTGAAAGGGAACGCGGTCCTACAAAGGCAAGT
Organism: Picea mariana; assembly: GCA_032191745.1. Classification (NCBI taxonomy): domain Eukaryota; kingdom Viridiplantae; phylum Streptophyta; class Pinopsida; order Pinales; family Pinaceae; genus Picea; species Picea mariana. The sequence goes on from JASDQU010436047.1 coordinate 75,949, forward strand.
GATGAATATGAAAAGGGACAACTGGTCTCTCAGTATAATGCTCCGGGTATCAGAATTGCATACAAGACCAGAAGCATGATTAACTGACTCCATTTTTGTCTTCTTAGACATGGCATGAATTTCATCTCTCCGTGTCCTGTTTCTTACCAGGAAGTGGGGACTCTGATAGATATACACACGGAAAACATACGACGGACAGCGATGAAATCCCATGTATTCCAAAGGACAAGTGTACGTTAGACACATGATAATTTGAGGATAAACGTAGTCCCTAAGCTGGGGTCATCACTTTGGAAACACCTGTGATAGTCTGTAGTCACCCACTACCTACACGCACTAGAAAATGATCGTGCGACAGAAATCAAGGCCATTACAATGGGTGGCAGGAGTCTGACAGAGTACTTGATCGTCTAGATACCCTGTCAAAGGAAAGCATCAACACATCACTCTCTAACGACAATATCTTGCTAAAGACTGAACCGTCGTGGCAAAGACGAGCAATTATGGTGCAACTGAGCACAGTCAGTTTCTATTTTTGGCAAAGTTCCATACTAAGAGTCATCAAGTAGAGAGTAGTCAGAACCTAATTTCTAGGGATAGTAGTTAGGAAGAAGGGTATCCCAAGAAACACACCCTTGTCTATATATTCCATCTTTTCAATGTAAGCAAGGTTGGTTGGAAAAATAATGTAGACAATGACTATTGAATGTAGCTTTTGATCCGATTGAAACTTAATGGAAAATTCCTGAATCTTTGATGAAAATATTCTAATGGTGGTAGTTTGATGTATTTTATTTTCTCTTTGCATGCGTTCTTTCCTGTGTTCTTTATATTCATATCTATATTTTTTTTTCTAAATCAGAACATGATTTTGAATCTAGAATTCACCACGTGGTGCTCTAGATTCATGCCATTTAGATGATTGTTTTTCTTCTAAGAGAACTCTGAATTCATCCCCAACGGTGCTCCGAGTTTCTTCATGTGTTTTTATCTCACCATAAACAACGATTTTTAACTGAAAATTGTTGCTCATTTAGCCTTTATCCTCTCAATTTTAGTCAGTAAGTCATTTGTTTCTATCATTTTCTTAAATTGACTCCATAGCCCAAGGTATTTCTTTCTTTCTCCAATAGAACCATAAAATATTGTTTAAAGGTGTTAAATCTAGCCGATATTTTAAAGCCATATCATTTACAGAGACGAAGTCTCCAGAGAGATACCTCTCCAAGTCTGAAAGGCTAGTTTCGGGCCTCAAAGTTGGTTTTTAGGTTGCCTCTGTCGTTCGTTTTCTCAGCCGAATGAAGTTTATAGAGCGCTAACATTCTGGCGTTGTTGTCAGGGATGGAATTTAACAAATTTTCCCTCGGAGAAAGACTAAATTTATAGTTTTTACCCCTAAGGATAATAGTGGGACAAACATCTATATTGGCTCAAAACTTTACCCTGGTAAATCTAGTCAAAAACACTAGTAGCACAAAGCAACGTGACTTAGGAACATTGGCTCCAAAGACAATCTATACCAGAGAAAATCCTGACCCAAACCCTGTAGAGACCGTGTGTGACCCCAAGAAACTTCTATGCTAGACCAGGGAGCAAGCATTGGACCCATTCTATTACCTGGACATAAGACTGTCCTTACCCAAAGACTGTGCATGAAGCATTGACGACCTTGAGTTTGACACCCTGTTTGCACAAACCTTGTTCATGTCTAAATCGAAAACCATCTTTGATGATATAGTCTTTGACAAGGAGAGGTTTTGATCTCTGATAGCGAACAACATTCTACAAGCTGCAAATCCTGCTCAGAACATCCCACAAATCCTGAACCCCCCTAGAGCAATGTATACCAAATTTCCCCCCCTTGTTCTTCCAGCCCAACTACATTATTTTCCCCAGAACTATAGCCAAAGGATCAAGCTATATGACGTTGAAGGAAACGTATCTGCCCAAAAGCACCTGGATTGGTTCAATGATTTCATTGATCTAGAAGAGGTGGACCATGTAGATGTGAAGATGAGGTTGTTCACACACAGTCTTTTAGAGGAGGTTAGAAAGTGGTTCAAGGCCCTCCCAACAACAAGCATTCCAGACCTCACCGCATTTGAAACTTCATTCATTGCTAGATGGGGAGACAAAAAGAATCCTTTGCAGCTGCTGACATAGTACAAAAATATGAAAAGAGTGTCGGAGGATACAATGCAAGAGTTCTCGGCCCGTTTCATGAGGGTTTACAACTCGATTCCCGGAGAATTCCAACTGCCTCCTGGGGCTGTGCAACTTCTATACACCGAGTCTTTTGACAATGATTTGACCTTGTTGTTGAGGGAGAGAAGATCTGAAAATTTAGATGCCATGATGAGTGACGGGATTGAAGTCAAGGTAAACCTGATGGCATTGGGAAAGATCAAACAGAGCTTCAACAGAGGCGGGAAGAAACCCCAAGGGGATGTGCAACCATTGACTTCTCGACCCTCAGATTAAAAGTTCAACTTGATGATGAAGATGATGGAGAAGTTGATAGAAAATATGTCCATGGGAAACAAACCCACCGCCCGAGAACAACATGACCCCCATCCCATAAATCATAACCTTCGAAGAGGTCCGGTCCTGCAGATCAGGCAGAGGGACCAGAGAGACCAAGGTGACCAACAAATAAGGCCCCCATTCCAAAACAATTACATGGACGAATATCTTGATCAGATGTTCCACGATCAAATGCATTGCTACGACGACAAGGAAACACATGTGTTCTTGATGAAGGGAGAAAATGATCAATACATGAGTAAAAATGACGATATTATGTTGGAAACGGATGACACGTTGTCTTGGGAAACGAAGGAATTTAGGAAGGGTTATCACAATGCCATCATGCAGTTCCAAAAGTAATACAACCTCAAGAGAAAAAGGGCATCTACATAATCTCAGTAAACAAATCCCATAAGGGAACCTCTACAATCAAATCCCATAAGGAAACCTCTAGCGGATACTGCTTCTACAAGCTGACTGAAGAAAGACAACCCGACCAAGGATGCGACTGAAAAGGCAAATTCAAAGGAGGAGGCTCCAAGGAAAGCGCTAGAAACAAGTCAGGAGACATGTGTCAAGGAGGTAGAAAAAGGATCTCCCTATTTTAACTTTGATAACAAAATGTCCAAGATTAAAATCTTCATCCCTTTCAACGAACTCATCAAGCAATGATAATATCAGGATCATATTATTAAAATGCTAAAGATGGGAGAGACTCCTGACACTTTGAACATCCAGGATGATCACCCTACCATTTTGTTTGGTCCGCTCATAGAGGAGACGGGTGATACTGAGGATGTTCCCCCATTCTATGTCAGTCTCAAGGTCCATGACATGACCTTACATAAAGCCATGTTGGATTTAGGTGCGTCACAGAATCTCATGCCCAAAGTGATCATGGACGAGTTGGGTTTGGACATCACTAGGCCCTATAAGGATCTTTTTTCTTTTGATTCAAGGAAAGCGAAATATTTGGGTCTGATCAAAGATTTGGTTGTGTCGCTGACCCAAATCCCTTCTAAGAATATGGTTATGGACTTCTTCGTGGCTGATATACCCCCTAAATTTGGCATGTTATTATCCTGGTCATGGGCAGCGAAATTGAATGGAACTCTGCACATGGATATGTCATACACCAACATTCCTATATTTGCCCAAGAGAGGTGGTTATACAGAGAAGTACTATTGAAATACATGGTGAGCAGTAAGATGCAGTCAAATAACCACCCTATCTACTCTGTTGAAACTGAGATCAGCTCCTCCATATTTTACAATGACCTGAGCTTTGAATAGGAAGAACTAACAATTGTCTTGACCGTCGATGATAAAGTTGCACAATGAGAAGAAAAGTGTGTAGAACCGAGGAACCACACGAAGAATGAGATGTGGAACATGAGTTTTAAGGGAGTCATCAACAAGGAAGGGACAGGGGCTAGAATATGGATAACCTCTCCCAAGGTGGGTACAAAAATCTGCTCATACAAACTTGCCTTCAATTGTACAAATAACATGGTTGAGTATGAGGCACTGATTTTGGGCCTAAGAATTTTGAAAGAGTTGGGCGCAAAGAGAATAACGGTGCATGGAGACTCTGAGCTCATTAAAAACCAAGTGAAAGGCATGTACCAATCCAAACACCCTAGACTAAGAGCGTACAAAAACCTAGTGTTGGACCTCCTCGAAGAATTCTCAGAGTATAATTTATCAGCAATCCCAAGGGGTAAGAATCAAATTGTAGATGCCTTGGCCACCTCGGCCTCTGTTTTTAAAATTCCTACTTTACCCAATAGAAAGTATGAGATTAAATTCAAACATAGGTTGACGGTGCCCGATAATATCAAGTATTGGCAGGTATTTGAGGATCAAAAACAGGTGGAGATATTTCTCCAAATGAGCGACGAGTTCACCAATGTAAACATTGATGACAAGTGTTGTTGCGACGAAGATGAAAGGATAGCTACATGCAGTAACGACGACCCTTGCAGAACCAAATATCTAGGAGGGACATTGGAAAATTTGTTTGATGAAAATGATGTGGCTAGAAATCCCAAGATCAATGCAAATGATGAGTATGTCGAGGATTTCAACATCGGAATCCAGGAGAATCCGAAGATAATAAAATTATCAAATATGCTCATTCTGGAGATCAAATAGGACTACATTAAACTCATGAAATATTTTCCTGATATTTTCTCTTGGAGCTATGATGATTTGAAAGTCTACGACACTAAAGTGATTCAACATGTCATTCCTCTCAAAGAAGACCAAAATCCTTTCAAGAAAAAGCTAAGATAGATACATCCCATTCTGCTGCCTCTAATCGAAAAGGAGGTAAAGAAACTTTTTGAAGCCAAAATTATTGTTTCTTTAAGGTTTTTGAAATGGGTTTTGAATCTGGTGTCTGTAAGGAAAAAGTGCGGCGAAATAAGGTTGTGCGTGGATTTTTGGAACTTGAACAAGGTATCCCTCAAGGACAATCACCCACTCCCTAAGATGGACTATGTTCTACATAAGGTATTTGGGTCCCAGAAGATGTCTATGCTGGATGGTTTTTCAGGTTACAATTAAATTATGATACACCCAAATGACCGGGAAAAGACAACTTTAATGACACCATGGGGGACGTTCATGTATGCCAAGATTCCTTTCATCCTGATGAACGTTGGAGCTACCTTCCATAGGGCAATGGATATAGAATTTTCCAAGGAAAAGGATAGATTTATCATGATCTATCTGAATGAAATCACAATGTACTTTGAATCTGATGAGCAACACCTTGGGCATCTGAAGAAGGTCTTCCAAAAATGCCGGAAGTTCGAAATATCTTTGAATCTAAAAAAATCACATTTCAGAATGCAAGAAGAGAAATTTTCGGGGAACATCATCTCAAAGGAAGGTAAAAATATATATCCCAATAGGGTATAAGGAATCTTGAAATCAGTACTCCACACAACAAGAAGGAGGTGGATTCCTTCTTGGGAAAGGTGAATTTCTTGAGAAGATTCATCCCGAACCTGGCGGAAATTATAAAACATATCACCAACATTCTCAGAAAGGGGAATGAGATCAACTAGAATCCCGAATCCAGGAAATAATTTGAAGATATAAAGTTATCACTGACCAAAGCTCCCATGTTGGCCAGCCCATAATTCACGAAGGAATTCATCTCATTCTCTTTTTCCTTAGAGCATACCATTGTTGGTGTATTGTTACAGAAAGATGATCAGAACTTTGAGAATCCTATAGCCTACTTCAGCAGGACGTTGAGGGATTCACCACTGAGGTATGAAATTATGGAGAAACAAGCATACACCTTAGTGAAATCCCTAAAGGAGTTCAAAACCTACATACTACATTCCCACATTATCGCTTATGTGCCAAGTAATGCAGTCAAAGAAATCCTGAATCAGCCTGATACTGAGGGAAGAAGAGGTATGTGAATCATAGTCATGCTGGAATATGACCTCGAAATCAAGCCCACGAAGCTGATCAAGGGTCAGGGCCTCACAAAACTAATGGTGCAGTCGAACTATGACGTTCTGGGAATCAACTTCATTGTTGATCTGTCAGAGAATCCTTAGGAAGAAACAATCATGTGGGTGTCTCGGAAGTTCATCGATTCACCTTGGTATATGGATATCATTTATGTGTTGAGGAATCTGCAAGCTCCTCTGGGGTTAAGTAAGACCAAGGCCAGATTCTTAAAGCTCAAAGCTACTAAGTTCTTCATATTGGATAACTCCCTGTATCGAAAATATCTTGGAGGGATATTGCTAAGTTTCTTACTAGAATATGACACGAAACAGGCCATCATAGAATTCCACAAAGGTGATTGCGGAGGACATCACTACTGGAAAAACACCATGCATAAAATTCTAATAGTAGGTTACTATTGGCCTAGCATCTTCGCAGACATGTACAAAGAAGTTTCGAGTTGCCACGAGTGTCATATTTTTGATGGAAGGAGAAAGTTGCAACCCCTATCGTTGAAATTGATCTCAGTCGAAGCGTCATTCATGCAATGGGGCCTAGAATTTATAGGAGAGATTCATTTGCCATCCTCGACGTAGCACAGATGGATACTCACAGCCACAGATTACTTCAAAAAATGGATCGAAGCAATTCCAATGAAACAAGATATCGACACGGTCATCATTCAATTCCTGGAGACCAAAATCCTGTCTAGGTTTGGATGCCCTATCAATATCATCACGGATAACGTGGCCGCATTCAATTCCAAGAAAATGGAGAAGTTTTTCAAGAATTACAATATAACCCTGGGACACTCTACAATGTATTACCTATAGGGTAACGGGTTAGCATAATCATCAAATAAAATCTTAACGAGGATCATTAAAAGACTCATGCTAGACAACAAGAAGGCCTAGCATAAGAAAATCATTTATGTGCTGTGGGTAAACAGAGTCACTACTAAAAATTCCATCTCCACATATCCTTTCCAAATTGTATATGACACAGACGCGATTTTCCCTACCTCATTGGGATTTCACGTCAGGAAGTTGTTGCAAGAGAAAGAGGCCTAGCCAGACGACACGTAGGGAAGGATAAATCGGTTGATTCATGCACAACAGATGAGGGAGAAGGTCTACAACTGATCACAACTTCACCAAGACAAGATGAAGAAAAATTTCGACAAGAACTCTAAACAGGAGGAATTTCAGGTGGAGGATTTGGTGCTGAAGTGGGACGCGAGGAACGAAGATAAGGGAAAGAAAGAAAAATTTGATCATCTTTGTATGGGTCCTTTTAGAATTGGCGCATATCGCAATAACAATGCATATCTTCTAGAAGAGTCGTTGAGACCTAAAATTGACATTCTCATTACCCTATTTTACTATTCACCTATACGTTTTTGATCCCACCTAAAGCTTGAATGAGTGAAAAGAATGCTATCACTTGCCAGTATTAAGGTCATAAGGTAAAGTATGGTTAATTCATGTATATTGTGGTTTATTGAGTTAAGAAATTAAATATTTCATATACTAATGCTCGATTTGTCATATGTGAATCTTTGACCCCTAGATGTCTAGCGTTCATGTACCAGATCTGTCATGATCTGGTACCTGTGCACCAAGATTGTTGTTGTCTGATCTGGTACCAAACGCGTCCAGTACTAAATCTTACCTGTGGTAATCTAGTACCAATGAACACGCCCTGTTACGATCCAATACCACCTTTTGTGCCCTGTTGTGATCCGGTACCACCTTTTGTGCCCTGTTGTGATCCGGTACCACCTTTTGCACCCTGTCGGGATCCGGTACCATCTGCCTGTTATGATCTGGTACTGATATGGAAGAGCCTAATGCACTAAGTTAAGTTCTAGATCTCACCTCTTGGTGGATGTCTATTCATTTAGCAAGGCCATGATAAGAACAGTTTGTTAAATGCCTCATCCTCATGCACTTCGTGTCATGAGGATGAGGCTAAATATGTAACTGAATGATTAAGCTTAAACAACTGATTGATTTTCAAATCACTTCACCTCCTTGTGTTTCGCGATGCATACTATTAAATATCCGTGGCGAGGATGGTAGAAGAGAGGAGAGTTAGCATATTATCAATCTGTAAGCAGCGTATTAGAGTACAGGACAAATTTTCTAAGTAAAAGATTAATGGAAAGTCATTTTATCTCCATCTTCTGATTATCTATGATTAAGAATGAGTTGAGTTGTTAAAGAGAGTTTTTATGTGTTGAAGTGTGAGTGAGAGTAATGTGTGTCTTAAAATCAAGATTCCTGTAGACTTCAGTAGCTGACCTATTGTAGCAGCAAGGGCCCACCGCCCAACAAAGGTCAGCCTCTTCGTAGATTAGCATTAGTGTTTGTTTTCAATAGTATAGACAGTGAATTAGCTAAAGCTTTAATTCTGTTAGATGATAGCAGTGTAGCTTAGGTTAAGATTCCCATCTTATAATTGCTTAGATCTTTAACTGCTCTATTTTTTCATATGCTCTTTTTTTTGTTCTCATAAATTTGATTTCCTTGGGTGATCATAGCTGTTGGCAGTAATAGTCAAAACTACTTGGAGAAGAACTAGTGAAGTTCATTGTGAACCACGGTAGAACCAACACATTGATTGTTGAACTATCTATGCTATGCTGATTGATGCGTGATTTTCTTTCAGAAAGTGTGGATTACATAATAATTTTTCTGGGTCAGACATCAGAGTTGATCCATCAAACAAATTCCATCTCATACTTGCATGTGCCATAATGGAATAGATAGCCTCTCTGTGAAAGACAACCAAAGTGCACTGTAGTTTTCTATCTGGATTTGTTTCCAGCATACATAATCTAATTTGATTCTATACTCGTGACATTAGGAATTACCTTTCTTACGGGTGTCTTGTAACTCTGTTGATTACGAATCCCGGATTGATAATTAAGGAGTGCATTATATTAGACATGTAAGTAGCACAACATTTTGGCGCCGTTGTCAAGGACTTGCAAACAGTAATAAGTAATTTTTAGCTTAGATTGTTTGCATAAATTTAAATGTTTTAAAAGGCTTCTTGAGGGAGAAGGATAAAACGTTTAAGACGTGAGTGAAGAGCCATGCGGCCACTAGAGTGGGGTTCTCCGAAGCCAAGTTGCATTTTTACCTTCTAGATAGAATTAGGATTTCAATTAAGTTAAAGAATCAAATTTCCATTTTATGCATAGATATAGAGATAAAAAGGGTAGATTTGTAAGCTCCAAAGATTCAAAAACAAACCCCCCCACTAATCCAACTGACACTGGTGCAGGAAAAATTCCACCAACAGAAAATTCAAGGGGAGCCAGCGAGGCTCCAGAAGGAGAACCTAAAACAGAAGAATCAGTATTGGGACAAACAGAACGTGAGTCTGTTGAACATTTAGGAGACACAGAAAATCCAGTTTCTGAACCATCCATCAGTAGAATGGCAGAAGAAGAAGGAAATGCAGCTACATAGACTGAGACCTTTGGGTTTCCAATCTTGCATATTTCCAGAAACATCAACATGAAGAATATCCCACTATCATCGTTACCTACTTTCAGAGGTATGTCAACTGAAGATCCAGATTTATTTTATTTGAGTATGACATATTATGTAGAAGCTATAACTACTCAGATGATGCCCAAAAACTTAAGCTTTTTCCTACTACAATGAAAGATTCAGCCTTAAGATGTTTCATGAGCTTAGGAGAAAATTCAATTTTTTCTTGGGATGAAATGAAAGACACATTTTTACAAAAATACCAAGACTATTGTAAGGATAATGTTAAAAATGACATTTTTGAAATGCATCAAATAGAAGATGAAAGTCCTGAAGACTACTTAGAAAGGTTCTTATACAACTATCAAAAGTCAAAGTTATTCACCTCAGACTTAGCTGTAGTAAGAACTGTATTCTTGAAAGGTCTTAGGGATGATTGCATAGAAGTTTTAAACTTGTTGAGTTTAGGAGATGTACACCTAAAACCTTTTTCAGAAATTGCAGATTATTGTAGGAGATACTCAAGAGGACAAGCTAAAACATGCAAATGACCAAGAGATCCTTTTAGCAGAAATATAAAACAAAGTTTAGGGACTGTCACCAGAACTGATCTAGGAAACTTATTGGAGAACTTTAAAACACACATCTTGATCAAAATAAGTAACCAATTAGATACTTTGAAACTAAAAAAGAAACAAGAAGAATATGCTTTAGCAATATTTTGTCATAGATGTCGAAAGAAGCATAACAATGAGAAAGAATGCCCATTAAATGTCATAGAAATTTGCGGTCTGTGTACACTAGAGCACCCCACATCTGAGTGTCCAACCTTGCTTGAATTACAATCCATGTATAGGGGAGGAGGAGCCTCACAGAAACATTCATACCCTTCTATAAGACCTTGGAGAGCCCAAAATCCCAATACATTTTATGATCCTAATACACAATATCAACAACAACAATGGGGTCCTTCCCCAATGACTTATCCACAATGGACACCTCAGCAAACTCAGCCTTGGCAACAAGGTTGGAGGGGAGCTATGTATGGAAATCCCTCTTACCCTACATATCCAAAGTACCCTGCAAACATTTCCCAATTACTACCTAGATTCAACCCACCACAGATGCAAGCCTTACTCCCACCTCCTATACAACAACAATTTACAACCCCCTTGAATCCTAATCAGCAGCAACAAGTATCTATAAATCCCAATAAACAACCACAAAACCTAGCTGCCCACAATCCTCCAAGACCAACAACAATCCCTGCCCAGCCAGTCCCTAACCCCAATAATCGACCCACCCACCCTATACAGAATACATAAGTTCAAACCTTTCCCACCTATGAAATTCAACTACGATCAGGGAAAGTTGTAAACCAACCAAATCCTACAGTAATAATTCAGGAAGAAAATGATAATCATTCTGAGGAAGAAAACACTCAAACCACCCCTGTAGAAGAAGAGGCCTCTCCTCCTATTCCAATCACTTCTTAGTCTGTACGAGTACCCCAACAAATTAATCTTCCACCTTACCTCGAAAGATTGTTAGTGAAGAAACTTGACCCACCCTTGCACAGAGATATAGAAGAAGAATTACGAAATGTGTGCATAAAAATACCTCTGCTACAAGCTATTAAGGATATCCCTATTTACGCTAAAATTATAAGGGATCTTTGCATTAAGAAACCGGAAAGGAAGAAGAAGGAACCTCCTCTTGTTCAGGTAGTGGAACAATTATCTGAATTCATTTTTGAAATGCCATACAAATATAATGATCCTGGAAACCCAGTTGTCACTATTGAAATTAATGGCATTTCTCTACCAAACACACTTATTGATTTGGGTGCAGCTATTAATGTAATGCCTTTTGACACTATGCAGAAGCTCCAAATCAATCAGCTAAGACCAACCCAAACCATGATCGAGTTGGCAGATAAGTCAGTCATTAGCCCTGCAAGAAGTCTAGATGATGTCACAGTCACCCTAACTTCTTGGGAATATCCAGTAGACTTTTTAGTCATCTATTCTAAATCATCCTCCAAACCAGGGCACCCTGTGGTTCTTGGCCGCCCTTGGCTAGCCACAGTAGATTCCTTTATCAGTTGTCGGTCTGGTGAGATGACTATATCTAATGGCACACATAGCCAAAAACTTGTTCTCTTCCCTCCTGCCCAACCTGCAAAGGAAATACCTATTTGGTTAGAAAACCCTTATGGATAGGAAGATTGCACCAGACCTCTGTTAACACTTGAGCAAGTAAGAGGAATATAAGAACAATCAGATCAACAAGTCTTAAGGTTATTTTTGGCTGACACAAATTATATTGAATATCCAAGGCCTTTTGCAGAACTGTTACATATTTTTAGTTCCGAATTTCAACAAACTTGGCACCCTGATATCACTCAATTATACACTTTATCACCAACTTCCTCAGATAAGGAAGAAACTACTGAACTTGTTGATATTAGCCCAGGAAAACCTTTGTATATCAACTCCAGTTTGGAACCAGAACAAAAGACACAAGTGATTGAAATTTTCGAAAGACAATTTGATGCCTTTGCATGGGATTATGTAGACATGAAAGGCATTCACCCTGACACATGCATGCATCATATCTACACTAATGAACAAATCAGACCAGTCAGACAGGCTCAACGAAGGATGAATCTAACCCTTAAAGATATTGTAAAAGAGGAATTGCAAAAACTCCTCCGAGCCAATCTCATATACCCCATTTCAGATAGTCAATGGGTATCTCCACTTGTCATAGTTCCCAAGAAAAATGGTAAGTGGAGGATATGTGTAGACTTCCGAGAGTTAAACAAAGCCACCCATAGGGATTACTTTCCCTTACCATTTATTGATCAGGTGCTCGATACCCTATCCGGAAAGAAGTATTTTTCGTTCTTGGATGGGTTTAGTGGTTACAACCAGATACAAATAACACCCGAAGACCAGGAAAAGACTACCTTCACCTGCCCTTGGGGCACATATGCTTATAGGGTGCTCCCTTTCATACTTTGCAATGCCCCAACCACTTTTCAAAGAGTTGTCCTAGCCATTTTCTCTGATTTGACTAATCATTGTGTGGAAGTCTACATGGATGACTTTATAGTCCATGGACAAGACTTCCAGGAAGCATTGGCCAGTTTAGAAAAAGTCTTGATTAGGTGTAAGGAAACTAACCTTTCCTTAAGTAATGAAAATTAAAAAATGATGCTCACTGAAGGTATTGTTTTGGGACATCACATTTCCCATTCTGGCATGAAAGTTGATCCAGAAAAGATTTATATCATCACACAAATAAGAATACCTTCCTCACAAAAGGAAGTCCGCAACATTTTAGGACATGCTGGCTACTATATAAGATTCATTCCAAATTTTACAAGCCTAGCTACCCCTTTATTTAAATTATTATCCAAAGAAGCTAAATTTAAGTGGGATGATGAATGCCAAATATTTTTTGAAATTCTAAAATAGAAATTGTCAACTACCCCTGTATTAAGAGGACCAAATTGGTCCCTTCCTTTTCATATCTATATCGATGCTTCAGACAAAGCCCTTGGAGAAATCCTTGGACAAAGATAAAATCAAATTCCCTATGTTATTTACTTCATCAGTAAAAATCTGTCTCCAACTGAAGTTAATTATACGGTCACGGAAAAGGAATTGCTAGCTGTAGTCCATGCTATCAATAAATTTAGACACTATATTACTAGATATCAAGATTTTGTACACACTGATCATTCAGCCATCCGATTCTTAATGAACAAACCTGTAACAAATCCTAGAGTTACAAGATGGATTTTATTATTACAAGAGTTTAATATCAATATTATTGATAGACCCGGTAAAGATAATCTTGTGGTTGATTTCTTATCTAGAATGATTCATCTGGGAGACAATGCACCAGTAGAAGATACCTTTCCTGATGAAAAATTATTTTCTATTTCTACATTCACTCTGTGGTATGCAGATGTTGCTAACTATCTTGTGATAGGGAAGATGCCTCAGAAATTGTCTCCTAGAGAAAAACAGAAGGTAATTCAACTAAGTCAAAATTACATGTGGCACGATGATTGCCTCTACAAAACATGACCAGATTTGGTGATCAGGAGATGTGTAAGGGAAGATGAAATTCATGATATTTTATAAGCCTGCCATGATGGCCCTTGTGGAGGACACTTCGCAGACAAAAGGATTGCTTACAAAGTTCTGCAATCAGGTTACTACTGGCCTCATATTTTCATAGATGCTAAAACCTATGTATCTAATTATGATGAATGCCAATGAATGGGTAAGCCTACTGCACGAGACCAAATGCCACTTCAAGCCCAAGTAGTCATTGAACCATTCAAGAAATGGGCATTAAATTTTGTAGGTCCCATTAACCCTGCATCTGAAAAGAAAAAGTATATACTTGTATGCACTGACTATGTGACTAAATGGGTTGAAGCAAAGGCTTTATCGGCTACCAGTGAAAAATCAGTGGTAGATTTCCTTTTTAATGATATCTTTACTAGATTTGGTTTACCGCGAGAAATTGTGACTGATCAGGGAACCCAATTCACCTCTCATCTAGTCAAAGCTGTTACAGAACAATACCAAATCAAACACAAGAAATCTACACCCTATCATCCACAAGAAAATGGACAAGTAGAATCCACCAACAAAGTTATTGAGTCCATTCTTACCAAAACAGTACAGCTACACCATAAGGATTGGGCTGATAGATTATTAGAATCCTTATGGGCTTATAGAATCACCTAGAGGAATACAATGGGACATACACCCTATGAGTTAGTGTATGGGAAGCAGGTGCTTCTCCCCATAGAATTTCAGATCAAAACCTTCAGGACTGCAATACAAGTTGGCATGAAATTGGATGAAGCCCAACAACAAATACTTTTGCATCTTAATGAGTTGGATGAAACCAGCCAGGAAGCACTCCAAAGGACTACCCTCATTCAAGAACAAAGAACAAAATGGCATGACAAATATCTCAAAAAGAAAAATTTTCAACAAGGGGATTGGGACCTATTGTATTACAACATATTCAAGAACTTCAAAGGTAAGTTAACCACCCGTTGGATGGGACCTTATGAAATTAACACTATCTACGATAATGGTTCAATCAGGATAAAGACAATTGATGAACAACAGACACCGCTACTTGTGAATGGTCACCAATTGCGAATTTACAACAAACCTCTGTCAAAAGAAGAATTCTTGACTCGTATACTACAGAATTCAGACATGCAGATGATCAGTAAGGAAGGAGATCCTCCTACTGACCCACATTGATTGATTGGTTTATTTGAAACTTTTTGTACATAGGTGTGATCGAATTTTGATAAGAAGTTGAAGGTAACAAAAGACCTTTACCTCCTTTTGTTTTACTTTCGCAAATTTTCTTTTCTTTCATAAGCAAGTTTTTAATAATTTATTTTATCCTTCATGAATTTGCTAAATATCAGTTATAGGCATCAACAATATTCTGCTCTGTTTCAGTACCAGAAATCTTGTTCTGGTCTAGTACCAGTCCGGTACCAGATTCTGTCCTTCTGCAGTACTATCAAGACATATTGACAAAGCATATTTTAAAATCTTATGTCAATAAATCTGAAGTATGAAGCCATGCAACAACCACTTAAGACGAAACCACGGAGGAAAAAGAACTATCAAATAGCAACCCTTCTGTTGACAACTAAAGGGAAGTATTTTAATTTATTTTGGTTATGTTGCTGAGAAATATTTTAATTTCTTTTGGTTCTATTGCTGAGAAGTATTTTGATTTCTTTTGGTTATGTTGCTTAAAAACAAACTAAAAAGAGGGACACAATCTTTACCTATGATTGCTCAAAGAACCATAATCCACTTTAAAGACTAGAAGTTGCCTTTACCCAATATTCAACATGATTTAAAGGAAAAATATATTAGCCTATAAGAAACTATCTCACCCTAACCAGATTTCAATAGTATTCATTGGATTATCTTATTAAAGAGTAACATATGAGTATATGAACACTCTCTACCATGGGCACACTACCAAAAATTTTATGGCAGCGGATGTACCAGTACCCCAAGAAAACTTTAGGTCATTCTCTTATGGACAACTTCAGACAAAATTGTACATCTAGATCACACTAAAGAAATAATGTGCATAAAGTTTATCTTTCCTTTAGACAAATATTTAAAAGACACACAAAAGAAGAGTATATGCCTTCCAACCCAATACCATCGCACCCTATAAAAAGGTTTTCAGACGAGCCTCCCCTGTCACCATGCAAAGCACTCTTTAATACAAACCAAAATAGGTGACTAAGGACAAGAAGCCTCTGATGGAAAAAGGGTTTAGAAGACTAACCCACCGGGATGCTGAACAGGTCTGCTGGCAGCGGGTACCGGTCCGTGGTATGACTAGGCAAACCCATCAGGGTACTGAACAGGCCTGTTGGCAATGGGGCATTCTGCCTGGAAAAGGCACCTCTCACTAATTATCACAACTACCCCACCAGAGTACTGAACAGGTTTACTGGTAGTGGATTCTGGTTGAAACATGTCTCATCTATACATGTATGATTGAAAAATTCACTTTTTGCCATCTAAAACAAAAAGAGTAAAGGTCATTATTGACTTTCATGAGATACAAAATTCCAGATGAATCAACAATATAATTCTCCAAGCAAAATGTCCATTTGAGAATCACCCTAAGTCAACTTACCAGTCTGACATCTCAAGCCTACACTATCTAAGAAGGAAACTTCTTAAGAGTGAAGCCCTAACTAGGGAGACTAATCTACTCATATTGTGAAATTTATCTATAGCATTCAATGATAGTAAAACTTTGAAGAAAATTAAGTGGGATCTGTTCTTGTGGCAAACATATATGTATTCCCCTGTGTCACTGTTGAATGCTACCTCTATCAAGAATCCATTAAAAGCAGGGAAATTTCATTTTTTTCTGGCATGAGATCATATGATAAGTGATAAGCTGTACTTCTAAAATTTGATTGGTTTCTTTTTTCTCTTATCATCCTTCTCCATTATGATATAAATTGATTGAATATTCTTGCCTACAGAGATACAACATCTTCAGCATGGGGGAAGGTCAAAGAGCCCCTTCAGAACTCTTTACCAGACTTATATGATCACTCTGCAGAACCAAACACAAAAGAAGACACACACATCATAAGTACAGGACATTCCCGTACCAAGTTTTCAAGAAGCTTCAGTCTAAAAGGATGAATTTTGACAATTTACAAGCAATCACACATACTATGGGCATCGATCATACAAAGGTGAAAGCAAAGGTAACATGGTATTTATTTTCCTATGCTCATACAACTACAATAAATATGAAAATCTATACTAGATCGTACGACCTTAGTATTAAACCCATGCGCCTATCCCTCATACCTATATGCCTAAACCTAATTAATCCTCTCATAGCTCTTGAACATGGTTAAAGGCAAAAATCATATCAAAATATGAAGCATGCATAGAAACGATAACCCACGAATATATTTCGTCCTCAAGCAAATTCACGAACCTATCGTGTATCATGAACCATGATCCAACATTAATATCACCCCCTGAAAGTCCAATCACCTATTCTAAAATGATGCCCTGATACCCAACGCCTTATCCTCATCATTACAGTAACGGGTAGATAAGAAATGGCTTATCTGATGGTGAAGCCATCCAGATAAGCCTCTTTTGGTCATAATTTTTCCTTACAACACCCTCACTCAAACTTACCATCCACAACACCATCACCATACTTCCCCCTATCGTGATCTTCCCTCCAGTTCCGAGTCTGCTCCTGTCCAGTACCAAACCCTCCATCAATTCACTACACCCTTGTGCTACAACCCAACCCTTTTCTCAACTTATAATGATGGTTGTTACGAGACATGAACCGGTTTTCCAAGTTTATAGGGAAACTGAGGAATACCAATTATGTCAAGAAAAATATGCCATATTGGGGTGGATACCATTTCTAGAAAAATTTACAAGCTGGAACGAGAAGATATCTCAGAAATTTATACAATGTTATGATGGAGAGATGAAACGTATAGGCAATCTACAACTGATAATTAATGAAGCAACAGTAAGGGAGGTTACAGGACTGCCTAGCAGAGGAGCTAAATAATTCAAAGGTGTAGGAATTAACAAAGAGATGTGCCAACAATTCTTGAAGGTAGATCATCAGCATCCTGACTGGAAGAAAGGGATCCCTAGAAATTACATCAAAGAAGAATACCATCCAATGATTACCAGTCTTCAACGATTTGTCACCTATGAAGGCAGGTATGTCGTGACTTTCATTTATCACCTTAGGCTCCTATTGAATTTTGACCCTGAAAATGATTTTCCCTATTTTCTATGGATGAGTTTGAATAAAATGGTAAGGGGTGTTAAATCCATCTCCAAAATAGAAAAGACTAGCATCTACCATCAAGATTTCATTAAAATGCTAGTTTTGCATGAGCTTAGGAAACAGAGGATTAGTTGGAAAACCCTTATCACACAACGCCTTCCCACAGGAAACAAATCTGTGGAGGAAACCCAACATGGTCCAAAGAAAAGTAAGGAACCCCAAGAGAAAAAGAGCAAGAAGGATAAAACAACTCCACCATCATCTAGGGTAGTGAGCCAACATGAAAAGGGAGGGTCCTCCTCCACAATCAACAAGACTTCTAAAATCTCCAAATTAAAAGGTAAAAACAAAGTAGTTGAGGAGACTTCCATGGTGGCATTTGAGAAAGAGGACCAACAGAAAATGATAGAGAAAAGGAAGTATAGCTCAGAAACTAAGAGTAAACAGTTTGTGGCACAACCCCATGTCACCACTTCACAATTAGAGAGGAAGAAAAGGAAGCCTACAAGCATTCCTGATCCGATACCTCCTTATAAAAGAACTACAAGGAGCATGGAAAAGAAGGGAAAAACAATAGTTAGTCCTCATACACATGAAGATCCAATCGACCTTACCTCCCCTTTTGAGGATCTACCAATTCAAGATGACGTCCCTAGTCTGACTAAAGAGAAAGCCACTATTACTCTATGTGGGATGAGGGAAAAAGTCGAGGAAAGGGAGTGCACCTAGCCAACAATGGTAGAATCAACAACGAACTTGACAAGAGAACAAATGAAGAAAAGGATTGGGGAATTACAAAAACAAAATCAAGAACTCCAATAGGAAGTAAAGGAACATCAACTCTTGGATAGATATATCAAAAAGGAAAAAGAGGAGTTGAAAGAAACCAACCAACAAATTCAAGACGACCATGAGGAGACCTCTAACAAGAACAAGAAGTTATTAAGACTCCTACAATATGTTAGGGTCATCAAAAGGGAGCTAAGAGAAGAGGCTTCAACCATCAATATCATTGATCCACCCAAGTAAAGAACACAGTCTCAAGTTTTGAAAATTTTGGGTTTTGTTTTCAATTGCATGAGGACATGCAATGATTTTGGCATGGGGGAATGTTGAGACCTGAAATTGACATTCTCATTACCCTATTTTACTATTCACCTATACCTTTTTGAACCTACCTAAAGCTTGAATGAGTGACAAGAACGCTATCACTTGCTAGTATTAAGTTCATAAGGTAAAGTATGGTTAATTCATGTATTTTGTGGTTTATTGAGTTAAGGAATTAAATATTACATATACTAATGCTCGATTTGTCATATGTGAATCTTTGAACCCTAGATGTCTAGCATTCCTGTACCATCTCTGTCATGATTTGGTACCTATGCACCAAGATTGTTGCTGTATGATCTGGTACCAAACGTGTCCAGTACTAAATCTTACCTGTGGTGATCTGGTACCAACGAACATGCCCTGTTACGATCCGGTACCACCTTTTGCACCCCGTTGTGATTCGGTACCACCTTTTGCGCCCTGTTGTGATCCGGTACCACCTTTTGTGCCCTATCAGGATCCAGTACCATCTGCCTGTTATGATCCAGTACTGATATGGAAGAGCCTAATGCACTAAGTTAAGTGCCAGATCTTGCCTCTTGGTGGATGTCTATTCGTTTAGCAAGGCCATGATAAGAACAGTTTGTTAAATGCCTCATCCTCATGCACTTCATGTCATGAGGATGAGGCTAAAGATGTAATCAAATGATTAAGCTTAAACAACTGATTGATTTGCAAATCACTTCACCTCCTTGTGTTTCACAATGCAGACTATTAAATAGCCATGGAAAGGATGGTAGAAGAGAGGAGAGTTAGCATATTATCAATGTGTAAGCAGCGTATGAGAGTACAGGACATATTTTCTAAGTAAAATATTAATGGAAAGTCATTTTATCTCCATATTCTGATTATCTATGATTAAGAATGAGTTGAGTTGTTAAAGAGAGTTTTTATCTGTTGAAGTGTGAGTGAGAGTAATGTGTAGACTTCCTATAGACTTCAACAGTTGACCTATTGAAGCGGCAAGGGCCCACCGCCCAACAAAGGTCAGCCTCTTTGTAGATTAGCATTAGTGTTTGTTTTCAATAGTATAGATAGTGAATTAGCTAAAGCTTTAATTCTGTTAGATGATAGCAGTGTAGCTTAGATTAAGATTGCCATCTTATAATTTCTTAGATCTTTAATTGCTCTATTTTTGCATATGCTCTGTTTTTGGTTCTCATAAATTTGATTTCCTTGAGTGATCATAGTTGTTGGTAGCAATAGTCAAAACTACTTGGAGAAGAACTAGTGAAGTTCATTATGAACCACAGAAGAACCAACACATTGGCTATTGAACTATCTATGCTATGATGATTGATGTGTGATTTTCTTTCAGAAAGTGTGGATTACATAATTAGTTTTCTGGGCCAGACATCAGTGTTGATCTATCAAACAAATTCCATCTCATACTTGCATGTGCCATAATGGAATAGATAGCCTCTCTGTGAAAGACAACCAAAGTGAACTGTAGTTTGCTATCTTGATTTGTTTCCAGCATACATAATATAATTTGATTCTATACTCATGACATTAGGAATTACCTTTCTTACTAGTGTCTTGTAACTCTGTTGATTACAAATCCCGGATTGATAATTAATGAGTGCATTATATTAGGCATATAATTAGCACAACAAGAGATTAATGGAGATTCCATTGGTTGGGGGCCTATGAACGACAGGTTCCTCAAACACTATTTGTTGCAATAAGGTCCATTTAGTTTTCATGTCATTGTAAATGGTAATTTAATTTTTGTTTTTAAAGAAGGAAATTTGAGTCAGCGTGTCAGTAAAAACCTGAAGCTCGTAGTGAAGGCCCTAAGTTTATTCTTATTCTGGTCGAAACTATGTCAAGAAGGTCTAGGTTATGTTTTTATTTTCCGTTGTTTCAAAGTTTGGAATTTGAATAAGGCCCAATAGTCAGGCACCTGGTCTATTTTTCTTTTCCACCTCACTGGGAGGATAACATCCCCATTGGAGCTAGCTGTTAGTGCCATCATTTTTTCAGTTAGAGTAAATCTTAGTCAATTCATAGTCTATGTGTCAAAGCATGCGAGGTTAGGTATTGAACAACGAATGGGTTGAAGTTAGCAAGTGGTCGGTTGGCCCTCGAAGTTAGGAAGGGATGTCAGAACCAAAACATGTGTGAGTGGTAAAGGTTTTGACCAAAGAGTTGGGTCCTATCAAAAGAGAAGGTTTTACATGCCAAAGGTCAAGGCAAGTTGTTAAATAGAAGTTGCTTCGACAGACGAAGTGACCATCATCGACTCATTATGAATTCAAAAAGAATGAAAAATCACGGTGCTCATATCACGTATGCTTTGCAGCTCTTATCAGTTGTACTTTACATGCCCCGAAGTGTACCCATCACATGGATGTTATGCAAAAATCTTCATCTTGATTTGAAACCTCCAGTGAACATGGATTTAGTGTCCCCTAGCACGATTCCATCTCTCTCCCACCCAATTATAAATTATCATCGCTTTGCATGTATTCTATTCACCAACCAATTTTATGCACTGGCTGTAATTATTCTCATGATCTAAGGTCAATCAATATTACCACCTTGGGCTCGTCCCAAATCCAACGTGCGCAAAACAAATACACATTTCACCATGGAAACATCCTAGAACATAAGGAAGGGTGCGCAAAGTGGAAGGAATTTTGGGCCCGAGCCTTAAAACTTGACATTGGTCAATGGATATTTGGAGGTCAGAGCGTCTTTTGAACAGATTAGATGCATGGTCTTTTGCAGAAAAATCCAAGGATTCAACATGAAACTAGTGGAGCAGTTCGCACTCAGGCTCGACGGGTTCTACGTGGTAACCGCAGGTGTCACTTTTCAGGTGACAAAGGAAACTCTGTCGGCCACAACAAAAATCCCTCCACGCGAATAAAGTTGGTTCAAAAGCATGCCTTTGGATGCGTGGTGCCACAAATATTTCATCAAACCAGACTATTTAAATGGGAAAATTGAAGTAGGTGCTCCAAGTAGATATCTGCAAGAACCCTTTCGAAAACTCCTGGGAGTCATTAGGAAATATTTCACATGTGAGGGAAAGTTTGACATAATACATTCACCTCACATTATATTGTTGATGCATTTCACAGGGAGGAGACAGTTAAATCTGCCTTTCTTCTTACACCAAAGCCTCCGAGAAATGACAGACAACGCCCAGGATGAAGAAAACTAGATGAAGAAGAAACTATCTCATATCTCACTGTTTAAATTGTTGATAGTTAAGGAGTTGAGGTGATTGGGAAACAACTGGGATTCATTTCTAATTATAGCGGGCATCCCTAGGGATCCAAAGAGAGATTCCCCTCTACCCATGGAGAGAGTAACATCACACCGCGTAGAGGCTGAATTAGGAAGCGTTGCGGAGGAAGGAAATTCATTGTAGGCTCTATCCCCCCAAAAACAAATACCCCAGAGGAGGGTCAAGCCAAGGAAGAAAAAGGAAACCAGGATGTCCCAAGTCTCAAGTGATCCATGCGCAAAATCAGTCGCTGAAGAGTTACTCATGTGCGTCATTCGGTTGGAACCTATCGAAGGCCCAAGTCGAGAAAGTTGCAGCAGAAGGAGGAGGACAGAAACTGAAGGCACAAATATTCAATAGCCATCGCAATATATGAAGCAATAACAACTTGATATTGCTAAGTTGTACCAGGAAAACAGGGAGCTAAGACAATAGTTAGTAGCAAAGACCCTCGAAGCATCAACATCACAAGGCCATGAGGTAAACATGACTTGGCTAAAGAGACAGCTCAGGGAAGTGCAAGATACAATCATCCATTTGCGTGAAGCATAAAGGATGTTAGAAGAAAGAGATTCAAATCACTTCAAGGAATGTGGACTGACCATGGAGAATGTTTGCACGGCTCTGGCCAGCATGCAGAAGAAGCTGAAAGGGAATGCAGTCCTGCAAAGGCAAGTGATGAATCTGAAAAGGCGCAACTAGTCTCTTAGGAGAAAACTTCGAGTATCATAACTACAGATGAGACCAGAAGCATGATTAACCGACTCCATTTTTGTCTTCTTAGATGTGGCACAAATTTTGTCTCCCCACCTCCTGTTTCCTACTGGGAAGTGAGGACTCTGACAAATATGTACGCGGAAAACATACGATGCACAATGATGAAATACCATCTATTCCAAAGGATAGTTGTATGTTGTACACACGATAGTTTGAGGGGAAACATGGTCCCTGATATTGGGTCATCATTTTGGAAACACCTGCGACAGTCTGCAATCACCCACCACCTGCATGCACCAACAAATGATTGCGCGGAAGAAATCAAGACCGTTACAATTGGTGGCAGGAGTTTGACATAGTACTTGATCATCCAGATACACTGTCAAAGGAAATAATAGACACATCACTTTCTAATGAAAATATCTTGTTGAAGACTAAACCATCGTGGAAAAGATGAGCGATTATGGTGCGACCAAGCACATTTAGTTTCTATTTTTGGTAAAGTTCCATATGAAGAGTCATGAAGAAGAGAGTAGTCAAAACCTAATTTCCAGGGATAGTAGGTAGGAAGCAGGGTAGCTTGAGTGGCACACCCTTGTCTATATATTCCATCTTTTCAATGTAAGTGAGGTTGGTTGGCAAAATAGTGTAGACAATGACTATTGAATGTAGCTTTTGATCCGATTGAAAATTAATGCAAAAGTTCTGAAGATTTGATGAAAATATTCTAACGATGGTATTTTGATGTATTGCATTCTCTCTTTGTGTGTGTTCTTTCTTGTGTTCTTTATATTCATATCTATATTTTTGTCTAAATAAGAATGTGATTTCAAATCTACAATTCACCGCGCAATGCTCTAGATTCGCGCCATTTAGACAATTGTGTTTCTTCTAAGAGAACATCGAAGTCATCCCCAGGGGTGCTCTGAGTTTCTTCATGTGTTTTTATCTCACCACACACAACGATTTTTAACTAAAAATTGTTTCTCATTTATCCTTTATCCTCTCAAGTTCAGTCACTAAGTCATTTGTTTCTATTGTTTTCTTAAATTGACTTCATAGCCCAAGGTATTTCTTTCTTTCGCCAATAGAACCAGAAAATATTGTTTAAAAGTGTTAAATATAGCCAATAGTTTAAATCCATATCCTTTATAGAGACAAATTCTTTAGAGAGAGCCCTCTCCAGGTCCGAAAGGGTAGTTCCGGGCCTCAAAGTTGGTTTGTAGGTTGCCTCTGTAGTTTGTTTTCTCAGTCGAACGAAGTTTATAGAGCACTAACAACTTGAATGGATGTTATAGAATATCTTACCTCCTCTGTTATCCTTTCAAAATATGACACCTAAATGTTCTTCTCAAATATGGAACAACTACAAAACTAAATAATGGAACCCCTTCTCCTCTTAAAGGCCCAATATTTAACATAGCTTTATAGTTTTCTAGGGTTAGGTTTTTTTCATCCTCAAACCTTAGTTAGGTTTTTGGACCTTCTAGAATATTTTTGAAAGTCCCATGTGACTAGCCCCACATGTGTGAGTAATGGAGGCTGATGTGGCATCCACTCAGTACCATGGTGATCAAATAGGTAGGTTAACTTGTGGGAGGAATAACTTTTGTATATGAGCTTCGATTAAGGTGATTTTCACACTGTTGGAAAGGTATCGATGAGTAGAATAACATTTATGGGATAAGGGATATGGAAAAAAATTTACCCCCAAAAATGTCATTTCATTCCTTAAAATTTCTCTAGAAGATTTGAAACCCCAAATCTCCAAACTAGGACCTACCACTAAAATGGGCCCTACAAGTAAATTCCTCCAATTTTTCCACCCAAAAAGTACCAAGATAGATGAAAAATTATATAATGATCTAATCCACATTATACCTCCCCATTTTGGGAGGATTTTGGTCTCTAAAATATTTTATTGAATGAGGAATTTTTTCCTCTACTTTCTCCCTAGAGTGACATTTTTCCTTGCCAGGAAGTTGTCCTTTCAACCTAATCTTCCAAATATCATTCTACCCCTGTCTACTATTTATGTACTTCTACGAAAAATGTATCTTCTACTAAATATGCCTGAGATTCTAGTGATAAGTATTTTTTGGTAGGTAGGACCCCCTCCTTTGTTTCCTAATCCAACATGGAAGGCTCATAGACTTTCAAATTCACCACATTCATTACTAAGTAAATGTGCATGTATGGCGATAGAATGAGTCTGTAAGCATTATCACCCACCTTCTCCAATACCTAAAAAGAACCATGTCTCATATCATTGATATTCTTACCAAGACCCTATAGTCTTTCCTTGTTTAGTTTCAACCATACTTAACTGTCTCCCACCTTGAATTTTTTGTCAGTTTTGTGTTGATCATGTCAGGCCTTGTATTGCTCTTGTGACTTCTTTATTGTCTCTTTTATTTGCATATGTGTCTACCTAATATTTTCAATAAATTTTTCATCTTTCAATGCTTCTCCTATGATGTCTTCCCTCACTCCTCCTTGTTGTCCATATAAAACCTCCAAGGGAGAAGGTGTAAAATATCCAAAGCAAGTTTCAAAAGGGGACTTATTAGTGGAAGC
Source organism: Picea mariana (assembly GCA_032191745.1). Classification (NCBI taxonomy): domain Eukaryota; kingdom Viridiplantae; phylum Streptophyta; class Pinopsida; order Pinales; family Pinaceae; genus Picea; species Picea mariana. Next base: position 101,479 of record JASDQU010436047.1, read on the forward strand.
ATGGATCACTTTGTTTTAAGAGAGTTGAATATAGATCATATTTTCATCCCATGTCTTTGGATGATTTTAATTGTAACCCCTCAAAATTTGAACCAAATTCTTATTGACTACTTCTATCTACCCATTTGTTTGTGGATGGAATTTTGTATATCTCTTCAACTTAGTTTCCATATTTTCCCAAAGTGTAGTCCAAAAGACACTAAGAAATATGGTATCCCTATCTAACATGATGCTCCTTGGCATCCCAAAGTGCACCCAAACCTATTCAAATAACATATTTTCTACTTCTTTTCCTTTGATGGTATTTTTACAAGGCATAAGAATGCACATCTTGTTGAACCTGTCAACTACCACAAACATATAGTCATGTCCCTTCCTGGTTGTTGGGAAACCACCTACAAATTCCATGGAAATGATTTCCCATGGTCGAGTGGGTATAGGTAAGGGATGGTATAAACCTTGGTTTTTATTAATGGGCTTGATAGTATAACATAGAATGCATCCTCTAATATACCAGTATACATCATCTTGCGTTCTAGTCCAATACAAATTCATTTGTGAGTTGAAAACTATCTTCCCAAAAGAAAAATGTCATGCAACCTTGGAAGTGTGATCCTATTTGATAAGTTGAAATCGTTAAACTTTATAAACACAAATCTTTTCAATATTGTAGAGCATCCCATTCTGGATATGATAGTCAAACTTTTTGTCTCCTTGTTCTACATGAATTTGGCCATATAGCTATTGACCACTTCTTTAAAGTCCTCATATTTTGTGTATGCCTCTTTGTATGCATCATGGGTAAAAGGATTCATGTTCATAAGAGTTCCAAAAGTTGTAATCTTGGATGGGGGTGGTCTTAAAAGCATGTCTACCACATTATTAGTGATCCCCTTCTTATATTTGATGACTTGATGAAACTATTGCAAAACCCCCATCCACTTGTAATGCTTGGTTTGTTGAATCTTACTCTTGTCCTACAAATACTACAACGATTAGTTATCAATGTGAATAATGGTTTCCTTTCCCATCAGATAATGATTCCACTTCTTAACAAATTGAACCAAGGCATAGAGTTCCTTATCATATGTAGGGTAGTTCAAGACTCCCCCATGAAACATTTTTGAATGATAGGATATTGTCTTACCTCCTTACATCAAAACGTCTCCAATAGCATACCCACTTGCATTTGTATCCACTTAGAAATGATTCTACAAGTTAGGAAATGAAAGAAATGGTTCATGAGTGATCTTCCATTTTATCTTGTCGAAAGCTTTTTCTTGATTCTTTCTCCATTGGAAACTCTTACCAACAAATGTTATGGCGTGGAGTGGCATAGCTACCACTGCAAAAGGATGCCATGAAATTTTGTAGGTAAGGAATTTCCCCAAAAATATCCCAACTTCAATGAAATTAGTAGGAAATATCCACTGCATGATGGAATCCATATTTGTGTGATATTTCTTGAGTTCCCCTCTACCAATCACATACCCTAAATACACCATTGACTACCAAGAAAACTCACATTTCTTTAGGTTTTCCAATAATTGATGATTTTTTAGATTCTCTAATACATGCATGAGATTTGGAATGTGCTCTTAATAGGTAGATATTATACCAATATGTCATTCAAATACGCTATTACAAATTAATCTAAATATGGTCGCAATACATCATTCGTCAATCGCATAAATGTAGATTGTGCATTACATAAACCGAAAGGCATGACCAACCATTCATATAGATATTGACTTATATTTAAGTTGGTCTTACGAGTGTATTTTTCTTTAAAACGTACCTATCAGTATCCCAATTTTGAATCCAACTTAGTGAAGTGCTTGGCATGTTGCAATCAGTCTAAAAAATTGTCAACCATGGGAAAAGGGTATCGATTCTTGATTGTGATATTGTTCAAAGCTATGTATTTGATACACATTCACCAAGTCCCATAAATATTGGGTATTATGATGATAGGTGCCCCAAAAGGTGAGGTTCTCAGTCGAATTACTCTTTTCTCCAACAACTACTACAATTGTTTCTTCACTTCATCTGATTCTAAAATAGACTACTTATACAACCCAATATTTGGGAATGGGGAGTCAAGAAATAATTATATATAATTCTCTACTTTCCTCTTAGGTGGTAGTCCTTTATGCTCCTATAATACTCCTCTATATGTATGCAAAAGATCCTCAAATTGTTGTTTCTACTTGTTGGTACATCGCTCTAGGGATCCCTTTACTCTTACAAATTTCCCCCATTGTTGATTTTATCTTAAGAAAATCAATACATATTTCTTACTAGAACTGATCAAATTTGTCCTGATTGGAACTTACCAAAGAGATATTCAATTTACCTTTGTGTGTGTTGATGATATGAGACTTCCCATCCTTTACTAGTAAGTACTAGTTTTCTCTCCGCATGGATATTTCGTCCCTCATATACATTTAGGGACAAAAACTACTCCACACACGTCAAGGGGTACTACATCTAATTCAAATTCATCAATAAAATATTCACATGTAAAAAAATTTATCTTGCACCATTTAATGACTTTGATCTCTACATCCTTATTCACCCATCCCAATGGATATGGTCTCAGATGATCATGAACCTCCAACCCAAGATTTTTGACCAAATCATTTGATATGATATTAGCCTTTGAACAAGAATTGAATAAATTATTGTACCTTGGTATTTTTTATGTAGATATTAATGTGTAAGAGTTTACTCAATTCCTTCTCTTCCATTGGATGAAGGATACTCAGATTCAACTCCTTCTGCACCAAAGTATAGACAATCTTCTCATCCACATATGATTTTCTCTCTGCCTAGTTTCCTGAATCCATGCTTAATAGGTTCTTCTTATTGACATCCTTATTGTGGTTCTTTGGATTCAAATATATATGTAGATTCCAACACTTATCTTTGGAATGACCATTAATAATTCAATGGTTTCTTATACCCTTGCAATGATGTGAAGTGGATACCATTTTATTGTATTTTCCTTTCCACTTCTTCTTTCCCTCCTTGGGAGCATCTCAGTGATCTTTTTGTTTATAACCACTTGGTTACCCTTTCTTATGGCCTATGTTCTCCAAGTATTTTTCTTTCACATAGGCCTTATCAATAGTCCTTGATTTGAAGAGAATCACTTTATTTTGAAAATGATTGTGTAAACCCCGTAGGTACTTGAGGAGTATGTTTGGGTTATTGGGAGAGGTACCCAACATTATCACCATGTTCTTGAACTTGGTGGTGTACTCCTACAGACTTTGTCCTTACCTATTCTTGAAGTGATTCCAATAGATCAATTTATATTATACATACCTAATAGGGTAGAAATGGGACTTAATAAGGGTTTTAAATTCCTCCCACTTAGTTACTGGTGCATCACCTCCAACCTAAGTGTCTCTGTGTGGATTTCTCACTAGGTTAATGCATGACCCTCTAGTTTCAGTTAGGAAAATGAAATTTTCTTGTCTTCATCTATATTATGGACATTGAAATACACTTCTAAATATTGAAATTGGTGATTCGAATTAATATCATCGATCTCACCTTGATAGGGCTCAATATCCACGTTCAATTCTATTTTAAATGGAGTTTATGAATGAATGGTGGTACTAGAGCTTGGATAATCTTTCTTGAGATATTTTTTCGACTCCTTTTATATGTCTTTAGTATATCCTAGTTTCTCACCTGATAAAACTTCTAAGTTTGATCTAACAAGCTCCTCGAAAGGTCCAAATTTATTCTCTATAGCCACCATGAGGAGGGTCATGTTACAAGAGATATCAATGACTTTCTCTTCCAGCATCACAAATATCTATTATACTTCATCCTAAGGGTTGTTATTAATGGACTCTTCCATCATGGCTAGGGTTTTATGACTTCCTTAAGCCAATTCCTAAATCCTGCAACTTCCCAAAAATAACCCAAATAAAATCTACTTAGATACCAATATGATCTGTAAACTTTTGTGTATATTCCATTGGAAAATATCATCACAACAGATATTGTATTATGTTGAAATATTTTATTATGTAGGCCTATTTACTTATATTTCAGATTAATTAATATTAGATTATTGATCAAATTTATGAAAGATAACTAAAAATACAAAAATGAAAGAATTAGAAAAATAATACACCATTCATAGAATTGAACATAAGAACTATCCTAGAGAACTTGATATTGGATAAAACCCAGCTGGAATATTAATCATATGGTTTTCTCTCTTTTCTTCTGTTATGAAATTCAAGTACAAAGAAAGGGAAACTCACTATGGAGTTTCCTTTGAAACTATGGCCTGAATGACTACTAAAACACCTCTTATATCCTTTGTTATTCTCTCAAAATCCCACTCCTATATGTTTTTCCCAACTATGGAACAAGTACAATAATAAATAGGGGAACCCCTTCTCCTCCTAGAAACCTGATATTTAACATAGCATGTTATCCATCTAGGGTTAGTTTTTTTTCATCCTCAACCCTCAATTAGTTAGGGTTTTATACCTTTAATAATCATATTGGAAGCAGGGATGATTTTAAGGATGGAAATTTATTTTAAAACATATAATCCTTGGTGAATCTTAGTAATCCTTCATATGCCAACTATAAATGTTTGGCGATATTTTTGTAAAAATATTCAAACTTCTAAGGATTTTATATAGTTTGTATAAAATTTTGGCGATTCATAAGGTAAAATAATTTTATCCTATAGAATTTGGGCGAATCAATTTTAAAATAGCGAATCTTTTTTTTGGAAAAACCATGGAAAATTAGCCCATGAACGAAATTTAGCCCCCAAAATCATCCATGATTGGAAGTCCCATGTGAATATCCCCACATGTGCGAGTAATGGAGGCTTTCGTGATATCCACTTAGTACCATGGTGGTCAATAAGGTAGGTCAACTTGCGTGAGGCATCACTTTCACATATGAGCTCTAATTGAGCTTATTTTCACATTGTTGGAAAGGTCTTGGTTTGTATAACAAAATCAAGGAGATAGGAGATAATGTAGTAAATTTTTTACCCCCAAAAATTCCATTTGATGCCTCAAAATGTCTATGGAAGGTTCTAGACCCCAAATCTCCAAACTAGGACCTACCACTAAAATGGGGTCCTTACAAGACAATTCTTCCAATTTTTCCACCCAAAAAGTACCGAGATAGATGAAAAATTATATAATGATCCAATATGGGTCATTGGATGTTTTTTTTATGACTTCCCAAAATAAAGAATTCATGTGCTTTATAAAATCCCAAGTGACCCACTATATGCAATAAATGCAACTCCTCTAAGATCATTTGATTTAAAGAAGAATCTTGCACCAAAATAATGTTCCTCTTATACTTCATGGTATCTCTCTACCATGTATATCCCTTAGGTGTTGTGGGACCTTATTGAATCCTTTGTATGAGTTGAACCATAATTTCATTTTCCAACCATTCTTGAAAAGCTTCAATTAGACAATCTAGTTTGAGTAAGGATAAGACAAAGAGGGATTATTTCCCATTGTATTTTCAAAATAAAAAATTAAACACCCTGCTCTCCTTTTCTTTTTTATATATCATCTCATAGCCATACCCAAGCATCTTAATGACCCACTTGTGTTTCTCCAGGGATGATAACCTCTATTTCAAAAAACACCTCAAATTATGATGATCAAACTTGACCTATATGTGCATCTTGATGAGACATGGGCACCAAGTTTCAAATATATGAAGGATGGCCAACATCTCTTCTCTTTATCGTATGTGGACTTTTCCAAATTTGGTCATAAAAAAACTTTCTATTGAATGCCAAGGGGTATCCTTCTTTAATCAAAAAAACCCTGATACATCTACCTAAGGAATCACATTCTGAGATAAAAGTCTTAGTGAAAATGGGCACTACTAAGATTGGACAAGTCCATATGGATTCCTTTAAATATAAAGAGGCCTACATAGTTGCCTCATTCCAATCATAGGAATTGTTTTTATCAGGGTTGTAAAGGGGGAAATAATTTTTCCATAACTCTTCACAAACTTCCTATAGTAGCCCATAAGTTCTAATAACCCACATAATCTCTTCAAGGTATTGGGGCATGGCCAATTTTGCATAACCAAAAATTTCTTGGGATCCAATTTCACCCCTTCTTGATTGGAAATGTGACCTAAGCACCCAACCTATTAATTCCAAAAAGTGAATTTGGAACATTTAAGGAACAATTTGTGGCATAGAAGGGTTGCAAGGATTTATCAACAATATCCACACATGATTTCCAAGTGTTTCTATAGGTCAACATATTATCAATGAATGAAAGCAAAAAATAGCATAATAAGGGTTGAAAAAGATTGTTCATGAGGATTTTAAAGGTGGATGGGGCATTGCAAAGTCCAAAGGGCATAAGTAAAAAGTCATAATTACCTTCATATGTGTGAAAGGATGTATTAATGATGGCTTCTTTCCTTCATCTATATTTTGTGTATCCTAATTGAAGGTCCAATTTAGCGAAAAACTTGGATCCATGGAGCCTATAAAAGATATCATCAATAACTGGGATGAAATTTGTCTTTGATAGTCAACCTATTGAGAGCCCATAAATCAAGATACATGTGCCAAATACCTTCTTTATGTAATACCATGACCACGAGTTATGAGTAAGGGATTTTATTGATACATATAACCCCAACCTCCAATAGTTCCTAAATGATATTTTAGATTTCATTATTCTATGCAAAAGGGTTCCTTTAAGGATGCACATTTGATGGATGACTACCTAGAAATAGGGGGATACCACGGTCATGCTCACCACATGAAGGTAGTAATCCATGAGGTGTTTCCAATACCTAATTATGTTTAGTTAGGACCATCTAAAATCATGGTCAATCCTCTATGGGGCGTGTACACAAATTTTATGGCATTGAATTGGGAAATAACGTCAAAGTGGCATTTCCTTAAAGATTCTTCATACAGTGTGTTGGGCACTAGCCTATTTTGAGAAGGAAGTCTATTTTGGGTGCATGACTATTTTGAGAAGTAAGTCTATTTTGGGTGCAGGCCTATTTTTGAAGAAGGATCTCTTTTTGGAAAGACCTATTTTTGGAAAGGAAGATGTAATTTTGGAGCACGTGCAACAGGTGGAAAGAAAGAAGAATGTACAAAAAGAAGGAAAAGTAGCATGCAGGAAGAAAAATATTGTGGCGCACAGGAATACAAGCCTAACTATGATAGGCTTAGGGTTTTTGACAAGATTGTAATGGCTATAAGACATAAATTAGTATAAATAAGGACCTGGTAGGTCTAGGGAAGGGGAGATATATAGATATCAGTTGAGGCGATGTCAGTGAAAGATATCATAACAAAGAGTTGATTATTATGAATTATAGGTTGTTGATTGTAATAAGTCTTGTAGAAGATTCGAGTAAGGTATTCTTTGAGGGTTAGGTCATAGGATGAGGATCCCAGTGTGTTCTAGTCCACCTCACAAATGGTTCTTACCCTTAATATTGATTGTATTACTAAATATGTAATGTGCGTAGCGCAATATTTTGCAGAAAAATAAATAAAAGAGTAGAGAAGAGAGATCTTTGTGGACGTAGACCCAGGAGGGGGTGAACCATAGTAAACCTTGTGTTATGTATGATTGTTAATGAATGTTTACTTTCTCTTGATCATTATCTTAACAATTAATGGTTAAAGTAGCTTTACCAATATGCATGCATATATTTAAAGACAAATAAATCATAGAAGTAATTGAATGATTAACAAAGATAATGCATAAGGAAGAAAAAACACAATCACAGATCCCCACTCAATCCTAGAATGAAAACACCTGAGTATTGCAGTCCCCCATAAAATCTATCTCGGGTGAGACTGCGTTGTGTAGCTTGTGCATAACATTTCCTTCTGGTTTATTAGGAGGGCTGATAGTTTTTGAGGGTTTTGTTGGAAACCTATTGAGATCCAAACCTGAGTCATCCCAAGAAGAAGTAAAATAAGAACCAACAAATGGTTCCATTTTTTAGTGGAACTTCATGGGATTGTGTGGACGAGATCCGTGGAAGAAACATGCAGAGGATGAAAGTATAGAAAGGAATGGTCAGGCCATGGAATCCAACGAAGGAGGAAATTTAAAGATGGTTGAAAACAAAGGAACTTGAGTTTGCATACAAGGACAACATAAACCCTAAGTTAACACCATGCAAATATCTCAACAAATATGTGTTTAGTGACTTGCATGAGGTATTTTTCTGTGATTTCCCACATTTGTTGGAGGAGTGGTTATTGAGGTTAAAGGACAACCACCCTACAAATCAAATCAGATAGATTTAGTGGAATCATGTCGAGATCATTGATCTAGATTTTATGAGAAGAACAAAATGAATACATATTATTGTCAAAATAAGATGAACACGGAATAACGTATATACAGTAAAATTGGTTTCTATTCAATAAGGAAATAAGTTGAAAATATAAAATGCAGTGGAAAACAAGCTTGCTAGAATGGTGGGGGCTTATATCTAAGAAGAGATATGATGGTTGTGCTCATTCACTAGAATATCCTTACAATGAGTCTCTCAAGGCCTTTTTAAAATAAACGAATGTCAAAAACCCTAGACATCCAAAAGCCTAACCCTAGGAGATGAAGCGCCAAAAGTCACGTGGGCCCCGTTTGGGTAAGTTAGTACATCAACTTCCTGGGGTCATAACTTTTTCATACGATCTCCATTTTAGGCACACAATATCCCATTGAAAATTTTTATACGAGGAATACACATGTTTCCTATGGCGAACCCTAAAAACGTTGTTTAGGGCCTAAAAACGACCCCAGAAGTCAGGGACCCAAAAACTAGGAAAAAACTGTCGAACTAGAAAAATGCCAAAATGAGCTAGTTGGAAAGGTGGGAGGCCACCGACATCCATTTGGATCAATCCTCCCCCTTTAGGAAGCAATTCTCTCCATTGCGTTGAGTTCCCCCATTATATGAGGAAATTTCTGCTAAATTTATCCCCGGGTGAGCCACTTGCCTTGGTGCAGGAGCTACCCTACTTTAACAACTCGATAAAGATGGATCCTTTGCTGGCAAGTGCCCTTAACCTATTTTTCCACAATATAATCATTGGATGCTTGTTGTATGTAGTTGGGGTTGATCTCTATTGGTTTCAGTTGTTCTGCTATCTCTGAGGTGTCCAATAATGGTGGGAAGTAAGGTCGAAGGAGATCCATGTTGAACATTGGGTGTAGGCCAAGGAAAGGAGGAATGTTGAGCTCAAAATAAATATCACCCACAGCCTTGGTGATCATGTACGACCCATAACAGAGTGGGAGAAGCTTCTGATGGGGTTCGGTAAGGCCTTCTTTCTACAAATGCAAAGAAACTTTGTCACCCACCTGAAATGTTTGTTGCACCCAATGTTGATCATGGTGTTGCTTGTACTGGTCATTGGACTTCTGTAGGATATCTTGAACCTGTTGGAAGATGTGCTAGATCTGCCTAATGAACTGGGTGGCTTTGTAAGATTTAGTTGGATAAGGAGATGAGTCATCCGAGGTGACTGCAAGGGGTAGTGCAACATCTATGGAACCAAATGGTTGGAATGCCAACCCCACCTGAAAGGGG
>JASDQU010436047.1:138025-169532 GCA_032191745.1 Picea mariana
TCTTCTCAATTTGAGCAAATAGCTGAGAAAGTGGCACATCGTCATTATCCTCTCTATTTTGTGTAACTGGTTCTTGTGTAACATCTAATTTTGGCATGACTGGTTCTTGTGGGACAGTCTTTTCCTGGGTAGCTAGTTCTTGTGTAACAATTAATTATGGAATGACTGGTTCTTGTGGGACAGTCTATTCCTAGGTAGCTAGTTCTTGTGTAACAACTAATTATGGAATGACTGGTTCTTGTGGGACAGTCTCTTCCTGGGCAGCTGGTTCTTGTGTAACAACTAAGTTCTGGGAAGAGGTTGGTTCTTATGTCACAATAATTTTGTTGGAAGGGACTGGTTCTTGTGTAATAGTCACTTCTTTAACAATGAAGGATAATGGACAAAGAATGGGTATTGCCTGTTCCATATGCTTCCATCCAACTACTGCTCTAGTAGACTGCGTTGATCTAGTTCTCCTCCTAGGTAATGTAGAGACAAAAACAAGGGATTTCCTTTTCTTTTCTTTAGGAGAAGGAGGGCGTTCTTCAACAACCAAACAAGGAGGAAAATATGCAATGCTGGGGTTTTGTTTAATATGTACTTTGTCACTCGACGAGTGATGCGTAGAATCATCAAGCGAAGCCGATGATTTTGTTGAAATTCGTTTACATTTGGCCTGCAATGACAAAATGGTTTCTTGAAATTTCTTGCACAAGGTAAAACCCTAGACACGTATCTCCATAAAATCAATTAGCCTCTCACTCGGGATTGTATCATTGATGTCAAAATCTGGAAGGGTCTGAGCATCAGAAAAATCAGGACACTCTGTCGCAGCAATAAGAGGGTTTTGAGTTTCTTCTGGTTCAACTCTGTTGATGCCTCTCTGAGTGGTGTTAGAGTTGCTTCTGGTTCTGAGTTTTCTTCTCTGAGTTGACTTACTGGCAGTTACAGTGGGGGATTTAAATGTTGTTGCAGCCGAGGGATGAGGCTCATGACTTGGTCCATAGATTGGGTTTTCAACTACTGGCTCAATCACAACTGCAGGCATAGGGTTTAGCTATTATGGTTCGGCCATAGCAGCAGGCACATGATTTGGTTGTTCTTCCACTTCAGGTAATGGGTCATTAGGAATTCTTGTTCCTCTATGAATCAAAAAACCTATCAGTATCTGATTGGAAAGACGTTTCTTGGGATTCTTTGATCTCTTGACAAAGTGAGCCATATTATGAAAGGAATGAAGAAGGTAATAAGGGATGTTTATTAGCTTCTGATGTCTTAAATGTGACAGTAGGATAAAATCAGAAAAATAAACTACTTGATATCTTCCCTCGCATGCAATGTACCTTTTTATAAATTATGATACTTTCTGCCATGGTATGGGTAAGGAACTTACATCTACACCTCATCCCTTGGTCTGAACTTGCTCATCGTCCATGAGAAAACCCTTATGTGCTTAGGGAAGATGTGTTTTTCTTATAGACAACCTTTCTCATGTGGTCGACAACCCTGTCACAGTAGCCATGGTTTCCTCTGTCACTGGAATCCTCACCCCGTGCACCATTGAATACCCTTTTGTGACATTCTAACTAAACTCCAATACCTCTGCTTCATTAAACCCCTACAGCTTCTCAAAAATAAGAAATACATCCAGCCTGCAGAAAATTTTGGTAAACATTTGGGTATAGCAGCAATGCATCCATATTTTTCGGTTCATACCTCACATATGATCCTCCTATGATGTCATTTTAGATTCTAAACATTCACAAAGGAGGAGAAACCAACACCTAAACCAGAGACACAACAAATTTGAACGTAGATTGCATAAAGAACACATTATCTCAGCGAAGAAATAAGCGTGGTCGAAAGGTGGTGGAGGTGAATATAAAATGGGATTTATTTTCTTCCCCCCCCCAACTAATCTGATTGTCTCATGGTGAAATGAATTTAGGACAGACAGAAGGTAAGAATTAAATCTTTCTTTCACATCTACATCACTTTGACATGTAGGATTAGTAACGTACCTCATAATTTACTGCACGAGCTGATCTGTCTAAATAAACACACTATCCAACCGCCATCTAATCCACGTGGAATAGCTATAATGATGAGATATGGCTCTGGAACGTGAGAAACGATGATATGACAAGTGGAGCATAGGTGGAGTCCTTTCTTTAGTTGGCCAGTTGGAAATCTGCGGATGTGGAGTCAAATAATGATGAAGCGACATTTTCTGACAGGGAGAGTGAAAAAGATAACAGCGGAAATGACAAAACAACAGTGTTTCAACATGGAAAGATAGCAGAGTAGGAAATATTAATGGAGTATCAACATGGAAAAATGGAAAAAATGCGAAAATTGGGTGAAGCGGTATGTAAAATAGTGAAAAGGAATAACAATGGTAGGTGTATCAACATGTATTTTGGCTGGAATGGTGGAATTAGGTGTAGTAGCATGTAAATCGGCCAAATTGTCAGAAAAGAGTGTAACAACATGTAAGACAAAATAGTCAAGAAAATGGTGTAACAACATGTAAAATGACTATTTTGTTGGGAAGAGGTGTAACAACATGTAAAATGACCATTTTTTTGGGAAGAGGTGTAACAACATGTAACCCGAACGAACACAAAATCCCTTAGTTTTTTTTTGAGGAAGTTTTTCAAACTTCAAAAACTAATCCTTTGGCTCCTTTCGCTATAATATACCTTGTTGTTCATCAATCCATCTGCACACAAGTAACTGCCTGATACCCTTAGGATGAATTTATTAGAAAAACATAAAAATTTTAAGCAAAAAAAGATAATTCAAATTCGCAGAGTTTATTTATATACAAGGTTTTATTGAAAAGCAAAAAAAAGTTCTAAGGTTTAGAAGGGGAAGGAGAAAGCTCTTTTCCCTTTAAAAATTTATAATCTGTATTAGATGTACATCTAGATTTAAATTCTTCCTTGGGAAGTGGAGGTTGATACAGGTGCAAGCGATGACCATTTGCAAGTAACTGTGTATTGAATCCCTCAATAGTGATCAATCTGACTGTCCCATTGGGAAAAACAATGTCTACCTTGTAAGGTCCCAAACATCTTGTATGCATCTTACCCTGAAATTATTTAAAGCACGAATCATACAATAGAGCCCAATCTCCCTTTTTGAATAACTTCTTCTTGATGACTCGGTCATGCCACTTGGTTCTTTGCTATTGAATCAATATGGTTTGATGAATAGCATCCAAATGCTTTTCATCCAACTCATTTAGCTTCTGCACTCTGGCCTTCTATTCCATAGTCAAGTCTAGATTGACTGTTGATGCAGTTCTTAGGGTCTTGATATCAAACTCAATGGGAAAAAGAGTGCTCTGCCCATATACCAGTTCATAAGGAGAAAAACTAGTTGTGTTCCTCCAAGTGGTTCAATAAGCCCATAGATCTTCATGCAATCTATCATACCAATCTCTATGATGTTCCCTCACTGTCTTAGTAAGAATATCTTCTATGACTTTGTTTGTACTTTCCACCTGCCCATTACCTTGGGGATGGTATGAAGAAGTTGTTCTATGCAAAACATGATATTTACTGAGTAGGGATTCAAACTTATGTGATGTGAAAGGTGATCCCCCATCAATTACTAACTCTCTGGGAACTCCAAACCTAACAAATATAGCTTCAAACAAAAATGCTAAGACAACTTCTTCTGAGGCCCTGATGAGTGTTTTTACCTCTACCCACTTGGTCATGTAATCTCTGCAGACCAATATGTAGACTTTATTATTATAAGGTGGGTTAATGGGCCCTACAAAATCTATGGCCCATCTCTCAAAAGGCTCTAACACCACTTGAGGTTGGAGAGGCATCTCATCCCTATGATTTGGCTGACCCATTTGTTGGCAACTGTCATAGACTTGGACATATTTCCTTGCATCTTGAAATATTGTGGGCCAAAAATAGCCCATCCTCAAAATTTTGTGCCCAGTCCTTTTATCAGAAAAATGACCTCTACAAGGGCCATCATGGAAAGATTTAAGTAGATCATAAAATTCATCATCTCTCACACATCTTCAAATTTCTTGATCCAGGCTTGTGTAGAAAAGATATTCCCCTATCCAACTATATCGAGCACTCTTCTGAATAATCTTCCTTCTTTCTCGGCGAGATGGATGTAGAGGTACCTTCCCTGCAACCAAATAATTAGCAATGTCTACATACCAAGGTGAGTGAGAAGATACTGCAAAAAAAATTTCATCTGGAAAGGAATCATCTACAGTTGAATTATCAACATTTATATTCAATCTTGAGAGAAAATCAACAACCACATTTTCTTTTCCTGGTCTATCTACTATAGTGATGTCAAATTATTGTAGTAATAACAACCATCTTGTTACTCGGGCATTAGTAATAGGTCTATTCATCAAATATTTAATAGCTGAATGATCAATATGAATAAAAGTAGAATAACTAGTGAGATAATGCCTGAATTTATTGATAGCATAAACTACTGCCAAGAATTATTTTTATGTAACTGTATAATTTAACTCAATAGGAGCCATGTTCGTGTTGATATAGTAGATAGAATAGGGATCTTTGTCCTCCTGTTTCCCTAGCACTTCACCAATTGCAGTGTCTGAGGCATCTGAAAAAATGGGAATCCCTCTCAAAATGGGAGCTGTGGAAAATTTATGTTTCAGATCTGCAAAAGACAATTCGCAATTGTCAGTCCAACTAAAGTCAACATCTTTTGTTAATAGAAAAAATAAGGGAGAGGCAAGCTTGGAATTTTTTTTAATGAATCTCCTGTAATATCCAACATGCCCTAAAAAGATTCTTACCTCTTTTTGAGTTGATGGAGTTGGAATGTCCAAAATTACCTGGATTTTGGTTGGGTCTACCTGAATTCCTGCATAATGAATGAAGTGTCCGAGCACCACACCTTCGCTCATCATCATATGACACTTTTTTGTACTTAGAGAAAGATGAGACTGTATACATCTTTTGAGTAATTTTTCCATATTATTTAAAACTTCATCGAAATTAGTACCATAAGGTGTAAATTCATCCATGAATATTTCCATACAGTCATTCACCATATCAGAAAAAATACTAATTACAACTCTCTGGAAAGTGGTTGGTGCATTACACAAGCCAAATGGGAGAACCTTGTAGGAAAATGTACCCCAAGGGATGGTAAAGTTGGTCTTATCTTGGTCCTATGGAGAAATGGTTATCTGTTTACAGACACTAAATCCATCTAGGAAAGAGAAAACAAAATCCCAAATAGGTTGTCCAGAACCTGATCAATAAATGGCTAACGGAAATGATCCTTCTATGTGGCCTTATTCAGGGATCTATAGTCCACACACACACTCCATTTACCATTATTTTTAGGCACAATAACCAAGGGTGAAACCCACTCACTGTCTGATATAGGGTAGATGAACCCTGCATTAAGAAGTTTCTGGAGTTCTTCCTTAACAATCTCTTTGATATTAGGGTTCATTCTCCTTTGGGGTTGGAAAATGGGTCGACATTCTTCCTTAATGTATATATGGTGGGTGCATAGTTCATAGGAAATTCCTTTCATATCCATGTAATCCCAGGAAAATGCCTCTTTATGTTCAGTCAATAACTTCATCAAACGTCTAGTTTCAGCAGAAGATAAATCAAGATTGATGTTCAGGGTTTTTCCATGTTTGATTTCTACATCGATTCTCTTAGAAATGACCTTAGGAAATAATTTAGTTGTTTCAGTATCTGTTGTTACAGCTGAATTAACTTGATTTACAACAGTTTCAGAGAACATCTCCGGGCTCACTCCTTCCTAGGCAGTAGGGTCAAAAATTCTACTCAATCAGTGATACGTGTTTTTGTAATAGTAGAGGGGTCGCTGATAAAGCTATTGATTAGCTCATATTTTGTTTCATCTTTGAAACTCAGGGATTTTTCTATGGTTAGTATAGGCGGAGTTCTTTCATCCTCAAGGTCCATTCATAAAGAATTTTCGGCTTCCACACTGGGTGTAGCATGAGGATAAAGGGTAATTTTCTTGGTATCATAGCAATCAGAGATGGTCATTGAACCAAATCTACAACCAATGAAAGCATCAACTGTAGCTAACCATGGTCTTCCTAAAATTAGAGGGTGGCCCCCCAGATGGGTTTTAGGTTGCAATACAACAAAATCAACAGGATATTCCCATGAATCAACTGAAATAACTAGATCATTGATTACTCCTTCTGGTTTGATAGTAGAATGATCAACTAATTCTAAAACAATAGGAGTAGGTTGGGCTTGCATTCTGAGTTGCACCAATTGTGTCATCTCTATTGGCATAATGTTAATTTCTACCCCTAAATAAACTAACACATCGGGAATAAATGTCTGTACAATTTTGACAGTGACTGTAGGGTTTTTCGTGTCGCCATATTTAATAGGTGGGGTTTTGCCTAACATCAGCTCAGACAATTCTCCCACTATGTGTACTGTGAGGGAGTCCCTAGGTTTCCTTTTAGGATTTTTGATACAGAGGTATGTCATAGTCTTCGCATAAATAGGGACATCCCTAATCGCTTCCAATAGTGAAATTTTAACATGAATATTTTGCAACTCTTCTAAGAGATTGAAGAATGGTAATTCCATAGTTTTAATAATTTCCAATCTTTCAGGGAATAGGGATTCTGCTAATTCTATGATAGGTTCGTCAATATCCTCTGTATCAGCAGATGTTTTTTCCCCTAATTCCTTGTCTGATTCTGAAGATGGAGCATCTTCAATTATTGGATCCACTATTCTCCCTGATCTTAATTTTATCTCATCGCAAGGCATAGGGGTAATAGACAGAGCTGGCACATTGTGTATATCAATATTCTGAATGACCTTATTATTTGTATTTGGGTTAGGATGCACAGGCATCTGAGGCCATAAGGGAGGATTGATCTGTGGGGCATTGGGAGGTAACTGCAGTTGTTGTTGTTGGTACTAGGGTTGGAACTATTGTTGATAGGGGTTATGTTGGTGAGGGTTTTGATAAGTAAGTCATTGTTGGGGGCCTCTCCAATATGGGTTCCATTTCCAAGGACGATTCTGTTGTTGTGGCATAGGTACCCATGCATTGGGATCCTGATAAGGAGGTGGCATCTGATTTGGAGGGGGGGCATTCATTTGTCCATATTGAAGCTGATTATTCACATTATTCCAATAATTAAGGGTTGTAGGAAAGAATTGAGGGTTTGTACCTTGACCTCGTGGTTTCCATTGTATTCTCTGTGTTATTAGATATAAAACCTCTTCTTCCTCATTAGTCTCTTTCATTGATGCTTTTGCACCTGGTAGGGAGGGACATTGGTCAGTAGCATGATCTAATTCACAAATAAGACATACCTGGACATTGTTCAGTGGGCACTCCCTTAGTGGGTTTTTCTTTCTTCATTTCAAATTGAAAATGGAAAATACCTTATATGATTCTTCTTGTTTCTGTTTGACCTGTAGAGTGTAAATTTTTGAGGAAAACGAGTTAATCATTTATGTTTTGAAATCTTCTAACAGATTACCTATTTCTTCTCTTGTTGCCCCTCCATTGGCTGATTTTTGTACCCTTGAAAAAGTGGTATCCCTGGTAGTTGACTTATTCCTTGTAGATCCTCAAGAGAATCTCTTAGAAATATTTACAATGTCTTCATAGTATTCCTTAAATATATCTCCCTTGCCAAGCATATTCATCATATCTAAACAATCATCTCTAACTCCTTTTAGCAAAATAGTTTTCAGAATGTCCTTACTCACATCCGGATGTCCAGACCTTTGTAAATTATACTGGAGTTGCTCCACAAAATCTTCAAGGATCTCATCCTCCTTACGAGACATTTTTAACAGTTCCTCTCTTTGTTCCCTCGTTCGATAGTAGTATTGGTATTTGGTTAGGAAAGGCTTCCTCATTTGTCCCCATGTTGAAATATTCTCTCCTGCAAGGCTCATGAACCATCTTAACACGTTACCCTTCAATGTAGCTGGAAACAATTTAAGCTTCTGCGCAGTGGTAGTGTAGTCATAGCTTCTACACAAAATATCAAATTCAAATAGAAACTCATCTGGATCCTCAGTAGATAATCCATGGAAATTTGGCAGGGCTGAGAGAGGTATGTTCTTAATAGGAGATATCCTCCTTGTGGGAATATTAGTAATAAGAAAGACTAGGGTAGAGATAGTGTTTTCATCATTTTCCTGATCTTCTTGTTTAGTGGATCCTCATGGTGGAACTCTTCTTCATTATCTCCTTGATTTTCCATGGCTTCTCTTTCTCTCCAATCAATATGGAAATTGTCCCACTCCTCTTTAGTGACTATCTACCCGTTGATCTAATAAACAACTTCTTCTGGTTTTTCCCTGTTCCGAGCTACACTTGTTTGATCTTCAATATTCTCTAGTATTGCATGCTGACTTGTTGGTGACAAATATTCGGCTTCAACCCCTTATGAAAATGATGTTTCAAATTGCGGTAGTTCTTATGACTGAGGAATATGTATTCTTTGAGGATTTGAGGGGTGAAAGATAGATCCCGAAGAAGAATCTGCTCTGGCTATAATCTCATCAACAAAGGTTGGCCTTCCCAGTGCAGGATTCCTTCCACCACATCCTATGGCACCTGTAGGGTTGGTATTTTTGGGGATACGCCCTCTTGTTCCTCAATTCATGCAGAATACTCATTCCTAAGAAAATAAAACTAATGTTCTTACAAGAATCTATAATTATCTTCCCTGACAATGGTGCCAAAATGTTGTGCACTTTAATTATCTAAATAAATAGATAATTAAGGTGTTCAATATGAATTGTCAAACCCAGAGAAATTTTTTTATTGTAAGATAATTGTGCACAGTCTATGCTAGATTATGAAAGCAAACATTAATCAAGTTGCAGTAAGGTAAACTAATAGAATTGAAAAGATGAACACTAACACAAGTTGCTGACACAGCTGGAGTTCTAATCTATTGTTGCAGAATTGAAGTCACACTTGCATAATTGAAATATAATTTCCAGGAGTAGAATTGGATGAGTGTATAAGAATCCTAGATTTTCTAATCTATTCTAATTTTCTAGATTACTCTTGTAGAAGGAATTTCTTTTCTAATTGTTGAAAGGAAGTCTACTTAATTACAGAAAGGGAATTCACACTTCTATTTACTTTTTCTTGGAAACAAAGATTTAATGTAATGTAGAAAAGGAATTAACTTTCAAAGAAATTCTCCAACAGTATACAACAATTGATTCTAACTCTCATGAGACATATTGATATGAATTAACAGAAAAGGGGCTGAACTATAGTAGCAAATGTATTCTAGCAATGCATAGCTAGATAAATCACACAACTGTAAACAATCAAAGCAATTAATCTAAAACTCACAACAGAGGGGAGTCTGTTAGGAAGGTGGGCCCTTTCCTTCTCACTGAATCCACTCAAAAAGACTACAGTAGGTTGGAGAAACTCAAATCACTTATTTATTACATCGCCAAAATGTTCAGATACAAAATGCTTCACTTCACTCTTTGTTCCACAGCTAATATCTACCACCCTAATGGTTACAAAATCTTTGTTATTTAAAGACAGAGACATTCAGTTGAAACAGACTCAGAACAGCCTTGAGAATCAGAGATTCTCAAGCTATTCGTATGATATAAAATATTTATCATCATTACAAAATCTGTAAATGATCTTGATCACCAGCGTGAGCCAAAATGTGTAACAACCTTGAGGATCGGTCTTCAGGATGTGGATTCGAATGATATACCAGCTTCTAGGATCAGTGGGAACCTGTTGCAGTGGGTGTAACAACTTCCAAGAAAGGTGTGCAATTGTTGTAGTTGTGTAACAACATGCAAAATGGGCGCACAGCTGTAACAGTTGGTGTAACAACAATGATATTTCTTCAAGACTTGGTTGTTTTTATTTAATATACACATTTTGATCATTAGTTGAGAATTCATGGGTAAAATATGAGAAACGCTACCAATCAAACATGTTATGTAAATAATAATACAAAAGAAAGATCAATGATTCATACCTTGGGAAAAAGGTCTTAGCAAACATGATATTAGGCATTTTAGCATAGAAATGATAAGGTTGAATGAGCAAAAGATTTAGTGAAAAAGGGACATTTCTGGATCCTAACACCTATGACCACCTCACTTGCAACTTTCCTATTGCAATGTTTAACAATTCCTGAAATGTTCTTAACTTCATAAGTTAGCAACATTTCAACCATTAGTATAATTAATTCCATGCAAAAATGTATATATGTGCACTCACAAAATGCATTCAACAAAATGCAGTTAAGTATACAATTCCATCATGTATGAGTGCAACTCTACCACTTACCATGCATGAGTGTAACTCTCTATTCCTACTTATTCAATGCAGCTTTTCATTGATTTTCAGAATGATCTTTATCTAAGTCATGTATCTCACCATCCATAAATTGGAAATCTGGGCAATTTCTTGAGACATCTCCACACACTTCCCATTGTATTCTCAATTACTTGGATGCCTTCCTTTTCAACCAGGACACTACACCAATAATACCATTCTTTAGTGTATATTAGTGTTAGCAGAAAGGTTACAATCCATGTTTTATTTAAAAGTAGGAAGCTCATTGGGTGTTTGTGTGGCACATAAAATTTATATAACTAGACCTTTCCATATCCAACCATGTCCTAGTCTCATACATGACTAGTTTTTTTAGAATCATTCCTATAACAAGTTATTATCTTTTATTTTGTTCTGGTTATTGTCTCATAACCAAATTAACATGACATGCTACTATGTTAGTGTGTGCATTCAAAATCTAAAAGATTTTATAGCTATAACATTCCTCTAGCCTTTACCACACCTAGTGGTAACTTAATCATGTCAATGCACTTAAACAATACCATACATCGTAGTGTAAAATTCAATTTGGGGAAATTCTTACCTGTATTTCCCTTTGGCAATTATACAACATAATTTCTAAATAGGAATACTTACCTGCATGGTTTCCATTAAACGAGTTTAATGCTACTTGATTAGCTGATGACAATAGAAGTTCTCATGCTTCTTTATCAAACTTATAATTCAACATTCCCACTTTCCATTGCTTCCTTCCATGTCCAACAACATTATCAACAACACTTGCAATCATGCAAGCATTCTCACTTTATGGTTGCCCCAACCAACCATAAAATACTTGCTGGTACAGTAATTGCAGTGACTTATTTCTTCCTGTATCACGTTTCCTTTTTTATCCCAGAAGTCTTCCATTCTTCCAGAATCCTGAATCTTCATGTGCTCTTCATTGTAACCACTTTGCATGAATATTTCTGATCTGAGCAATTTCTAGCCAAATCACTCTTGGCTTCCTTTTATTTTCCATCCAAATACTAAAATGATAATAACCTTCATCTTTTATTTACTTCCTGGATCCATCTATCCCAACTCATACTTGGATGAATTATAATTCCCATCATGTTGTCTTATAGACTTTGAATATTCAACATCCATTTATTTTTCGGATTGAACTACTTCAGCTCTTTTTGGACTGAATAATTTAATATTTGGGTTTTATTCCAACCTTCTCCACTACTTGACAAATAGCCTCAAACTTGGATTGCAAAGCCAATCTCTTATCATATTGTAGGGATGCACATATTCCTCCTTCTCTAGCTACATAGAATTAATTAAAATCACTTAATACTGATTTTAATTTACCAACACAATTTCAAGTGATACTTCCACCCCTGGAAATGTCACTCATGGCTCCATTCCATTTGATATGGATTCTTCTCAAGCACCATCTCTCTTACATTCAAAACCAAGCATAGAACCATTTTCCTTTTCATGGTTCTTATATGACTCTCTACAGAGATTCATTTCACTTTTAAGTCTTTCTTGGCTTAACCTCTCCATGCTATTGTGGAAATATCTTCAATACCTTTGGAATGCATCAATAATCTCTTCTAGTATTCTTGTTTTCCCTCTTGGAGTGTTTTTCATTCATTCCCATTTTCTTGATGTCTACCCCATGAATTCTTCTTCCATTATTCTAGGATGTTCATGGACTTGCAACTACATATTATGCTGATATTAATTTTCAGCATTCCACTATTATTCAGATCCCTCTGATCCAACTCCTACATGACCCAATTATATTTCCAGTCATGTTTTCTGAGTAACCTTGGACAGTTAACACTAACTTCCTTCTTGAGGTACCTGATTTATCCCTTCCTTAACCGATCATATCAGTACTTGGATTTGCTTGTTGGCTATTACTTTCCCCTGTCTTAACCAGTCTGATTTCAACCTGCCTTGCACAATCCACTTCTATCATGCCATATTGATGCCCTTAATACCAAGATTCCACTGCGCACTCTGATAACCATAAGGGAAGAATTACTCTAATTTCATATCTAATCCCTGGATATGATGCACTCTTTATCCAAATATGCATTAAGCTTATTTCTTTATCTGGTTACTATCATTCTGATAGTCAATTCCTTTTATAATAGATCTTACTCCCATGCATTGCTTAGTTTGTATATTGGTTTATTTGGGAGTGTTCACTAATTTATTCTTTACATGATCTATTCCTCTACCCAGATTCAATTGAATACTTGACTAACATGAGAGGACTTCTTGTAGTGGATTCCAAAGACTTTAGGGCTACGCCAAGATTCATACCTTAAACTTTTGTAGTCTTGGATTTTGATCATATTATGAAATATTTTGTCATAACACTCTTTCCCTGAGTACCTCTGATTAATTTTAACTAAACTTCAACCTTCTCACCTATTGTTAACTAAAAAAATTTAACTTTGCAAAATGTGCAACCAACAAAACTTTGTCAGGTTAATTGACTCAACAATTTTCATGAAAATATATGAACCATTCTGGTTCCATAATATATCAAAAATATTTCTTTTGATTCCCTAGAAAACTAAATGCCCGGATCAATTTTCTGGGTGAATAATTATATTCTACTATCTGATACCTTTCCAACGCCTTCTCCCATGCTCACTTCTGAGTATTGAGCAGAAAGTTATGGCTATTTCAAAATTGCCCAATAACTTTTTTGTTCATTCTTCAAGTTGGCGCAACTCTACGTTGTAAATATGAATTTTTGCACCTAATCCATTGGAATTTTCATGGGAGCTCCATTGGGTTTCTTCATATACATATTATGGACACTCTTTCAAAGTTTGACATTTTTTTGGGTTTCAGGCTGCTAGTTACAGCCGGCTAAAGTTCTAGGCCAAAATACCATATTGTAACTGATATGCTATAGGTACCTTCTTTTCCATATTAAACAATTTTAACACTCCCTTAAATTTAATTCATCTCTTGGAATGTCTTCTATGGCTCGATATATTTCTATCGACTTCTCCTTCACCTCAACCCAATTCCGGAGCAGAAAGTTATGGCTCTTTGAAGTTAGATGGGTGTTAAAATTTACCCTCCACTGTTTGTGTTGTAACTTTCTCATAAAAACTTCGTTTGAAGAACAGTTTACACCACTAGAAAGCTCTCTCTGAGGTCTTTTATTTGAGCTGCAGAGACAGAGCGTACCTTATTTACACCTCTATCTTGTGTTTTTTGAGTTGCTAAAAATGCTCTTAAGGCCCTCAAAAACACACTGTAAAAAGATGACGTTCAAATGATATAAAACATCACAGAAAATCATTGGTTTTCTGTCGTTGTTCACCTTTCAAACAACTTCGCACGCACAAATTTCAACCTGTAACCCACTTTTACCATGTGCAAAAACAACACAAGGTAAATCGTGCATTGCGCACTTTAAAACCATGATGTATCACTTCTCTGTCGTGCCAATAACTTGCGCGCACTACTTTTTTGTCGCACGGTAATATCCACCGTGCGCAGTTTTGGTTCTTGCACTATTACCTGTTCCGCGCAGTTTTTGTATCACGTACTAATATTCAGCATAAATTATACTGTACGTGCTGCACCATGCTAGATTTTAGTACATCTCCACTGTGCACCAAAACTCTACACACACCACTAACTAAACTTTCGCACGACAACATGTACCCACATTGCGCGCACACCAACAAAAATCCTCTGCACTCTGCCAACAGTGTGCACACCATGTGCGTCATTATTATGTGTGTGCACACCATGCAATGGTAAATTTATCGTGCGGTCCTATACACCAACATTTTTTTGTGCAGCGTCAAAATTTAGCGTGCACATCTGCACACTAACATTTTTCTGCACGCCACCGAAATTTAGAGTTCACATCCGCACACTAACATTTTTCTGCGAGGCACCGAAATTTAGCACGCGCACTAGCATGCCAATATCTTGTCGCGTAGTGACGAATTTTACCTATTACAAGATTTTCACTACGCATCATGCATTTTTAGTGCGCCCACCTGTGCACATTCATTTTTATGTGCGTCACTTCCTCGTGAATTTTGCTGTAGAAATTGGGGATTTTGGCTTAACGTTTTTCCCCAATTCTTCCACAGACATTCTGCAACTATGAAATTTTCTCAATTTCACCCCGTTAACACCCATTCTACCTCTGCAACAACAAATCATTGTAGGTTTACATTTCAAGAACGGATTTTTCCCAAGCTCAAGTCACGAATTGAGAATTTTAATTACTAAATTCGCTCCATCTATAATGGCTTTACTGTAACTTAAAATTCGACCCATTCTAGGTCTGAATTTGATAAAACAAATATTAAACCAGTAATATATCACCACTTGGCCAAATTTACCGATTTTCCCATGAATTTAACAACAGAAATTGGGGGTTTTCCCAATTCCACATCATTGTTTCTAAAATTTATCATGGACATTTTGCAACTCGAAATTTGGCCACTTCGAAATAAATTCTCTATGAAATTTCACATCAACTTAAATTGCTCTACCCATCCAGGCTCAGTGTTGAAAACTGAAGCTCTGATACCATATTGTAACATCCCCGACCACCAACTACTCAAATGTTTTACTTAGCTATGATATGATTTTGTAATGTCCTCGACCACCCAGGTTGGGCCACGCTACACCAGAGAACTCTTTTATTCTCTCTGCGGAACATACTGTAACATACCCAACATCTAACTAAACTAGTACACATACATTTTTCGAACTGCATGCAATTAAAATATATACACATAGAACTCTTGTGGAATAATTGTATATAAAAAATAAACATACCAATACATCTGTAAATACATGGATTCACACTGAAATAATAGTAAACATATACATGTAGCATATACAACAATACCCATAAAAATAGACACAGAAATAATAATGCAACATGTAAATTTATCACACAGTTGACACTTATCTTGGTAAGAATATCACCAACTATGTGAAGACCTTCCACAAACCTCCCAGCCTTAGACCACACTATTCATCACTCTCAATAGTGAGTCACCCTCGAGCTGGGACTAAAATCCACTCGGGTAAAGGGTTCCTAGCCAGGCTAATGGCTCATGGAAAATAGGAAAGACTTTGTCACAGGTGCCTATGCAAACTAACATTCTACAATCTCTCATTCCACACATTATTGTCCCACCCGAGGAAGTGTGCCCCTTCTATTTTCAACATTCCTTTGCCTACCCCACTTCCCTTCCAAGGCTTCAGCAACAGGCCAGACAGGAAGTCTCAGAGCCTTGTAGCTGTAGTTTAGCACCTTTACGAAATCAATTCCCCACAATTCTCTCACCCAGAGAGAAATTTCTCACAGACCTAACAACCTGCCTCTTCAATATCCCACAGGCCTAAAAACCTGCTTCTTCAGTATCCCACGGGCCTAAAAACCTGCTTCTTTAGTCCAACTCCCCAACTAACCAACTACAAAAACAAGTATGGCTATGGCTACAGGTTTAGGTACAGTCATGAAGATATGAAGGATAGCTCAATGGGTGTTTTCATGCTCATGGATGATTGAATAGATGACTGAATGATGGAAGGAATGAAGGGAAGGAATCCTAGGAAGAGTGATGGAAAAGATGGGAAAATGAACTGTGTCCACACAATATGTATGCATGTCCCCAACTTGACACTTGTCATGTTGGGAGCTACTTTGGCCCACTTCATGTCCCCAACTTTAGAACTTAGGATAAATTAATTATCCATACTTTATATTTAAGAAATATTGATATAATATTCCTTTTTGGCTTAAGCTCCCTATATTAGCCCCTTTCCTTAACTTAGCCCCTCCCTTTTCCTAACTAGTGGAGTTTAGTCCCCCATCACTTTTATCGTGGTCGGTCTACGTGCAGCAATGTATTTCATATTAATGATGAGATATTTACAAATATAGGTGCACTGGCCTTTAGCATCTAGGCTCTCTGGCCTAATTCAAAACATAAGCAACCTATATTATAATAATTGGGTCACCAGCCTATAAAACACAACATATACACAAAGGCTCCTTAGCCTTAATATCACGCGTACTTAAATTGTTGCACACAGTATCCTGGAATGTGCCCATTCCATCATTTTACTGTGCATTACATGCATGCACTACGTCATGGAAGATGCATGCCAAAAATATATAAAACAACTCACCATATTAAGTACATTATTACATTTATAGTTGGGATTCGACCTAGGGATATTACACATTCCTGGGTGTTGTCCATCCTCCAGTGGCTTCAATATTCTCTGGATCCATTTCTATACCTTGTTCTAAAATAATGTGTCCCAATTAATGAATTTGTTCTTGCAAAAAGAAAAATTACTAATACTGGCATACAACTGAAGCACCCCCAGCAATTGCAATACAAATATTAGGTGATTTTCATGTTCTTCCTCTGAATTATAATAGACAAGTGTTTCGTCCAGGAATACTATGAGAAAATTATCCAAATAATTTCTGAATATTCCATTCATTAAGCACATAAATACAGTTGGTGCATTGGACATTCCAAATGGCACCACTACAAATTCATAATTCATGTACCTGGTTCTAAAGGTTGTCTTATGGATGTCTCCTTCCTTTATTCTTACCTGATGGTATCCTGATCTCAAGTCTATCTTTGAAATTATCTTTTCCCCTCTTAGTTGATCAAATAGGTCATCAATTTTGGGTAGAGGGTACTTGTTCTTTATAGTGGATTTGTTGAGTTGTCGAAAGTCAATACACAGCCTCAAAGTTTCATCCTTATTTTTTACGAGTATTGGTGCTCCCCAAGGTGAAAAAAATGGATGTATGTACCCTTTCTTCAACAATTCTTCCAACTAGATTTGTAATTCTTTTAATTCTGATGTACTCATTTTGTAAGGTTTTTTTGATACCAGGGCAGCTCCTAGCACTAAATAAATAGAGAAATATATCTCCCTCTTTGGTGGAAACCCTGGTATTTCTTGGAATACATCTTCAAATTCTTATAGTACCGAAAATTCTTCAAGGCTTGTCCCATTTGTCTTTTTTGGTTCCTCCACATGGATTGCATAAAATTAACATCCTTTTCTGAAACATCTCTTTAGATTTAAAGCTGAAATCTCCCTTACAGAGATGAGTATTGGAAATCCTTTCACAGTGCTCTATTTTCCTTCTTCATCAAGACATGTAAATGTCTTGTTATGACAATCTAGAACATCATGATGCCTGTCCAGCCAATCCATTCCAATTAGAATATTATAATACCCCAATGGTATAATATTTATATCAACATTAGTATTCACACCATTAAGACTTATGGAACAACCTATGACCATATCATGGATTCTCCTTTTGGTTTCAGTGGCTAGCTGAAGAAAACTTATTTTTTCAAGATTAATTTTCTCCAAATGTAATATATCCACTATTTTAGGATCAATGTAATAATGACTTTCTCCTGAATCAACTAAAATAGAAACAGGTTGATTAATGATTTTACCTTCCACCTTGATCATATTGGATTGGTACTCTACTTGTCGATCATATAAGGTTGCATATATTATTCCCATGTATTCTATTGTTGTAGCCTCTTGGATGTTGTACATGGCCTCTTGGATGTTGTACATGGTCTTCACTTTGTCCTTTCTCTAAGGTAAATCTTTGTACAAGTGATCTTCTTTGCATCCCCAACATTGGATTGGTGGTATTCTCCTTTTTCCCAAGGAGTCTTCTCTCTTGGATTCATCCTTAGCATACTAATCGGGATGATTTTTATTTGGGATATTTCTATTGAAAGGAGGTTTGAATCCTTTCTTTCTCTGATCAGACTTCTCCTTCTTCTTATCCTTCAAATATTTTTGCAAAGACTCTATGCCCTTTCCTTTCTCATACAAATACTTAGCCTTCCTAATGGTCTCAGTCAAAGTCCTAGGTTCATCATATTAAATCTTTTCTGTATAAAAGGATGGAAGTCCACTCAAAAACCTTTTTAATTTCACCTTCTCATCTTTTATAAACCCCACATACTTTAGCATCCCTACAAACTTATTTTCATACTCTTCCATGGTCATGCTTCCTAGCTTGAGTTCAAATAAATCCTGCATTTTCTTGTCATAGAAGTTCTCTGAAGGGTACTCCTTCTGAAAATATTTCTTGAACTGCTTCCAAGTGATCCTACTCTCATTAATGTGATCAAATTGCTTCAGTTGATCCCACCACATAACATCTTTCCCATGTAAATGGTATGTGGAAATTATGGCTTCTAGGTTTGATGAGTATTTATGCAATTGAAAATACCTCCAGAGTCCAAGAAACCATGCTTCCAAAACATCTTCCCTTTCTCTATCACCATCAAAGGATGGTGGCTTAAACTTCCGCAGCTCTCCTTGAAAATTGTCCAATTCATGTCTTATTATTTGGTGCCTAACAGGAGACACCTATGAACTACTTATGGAACCTTCAAATGCATAAATTTCCTTGTTGAGTAGGGAGGTGACTGATGTCTATGATTTCTTATAGCACTTCTTGAATAACCAACTCTTTTGCGGTCATCTCTTCTTTCATGACATCTTCCCCGTTCCTCTTGTTTTGAGTTTGATCCATTATTTGTTTTCCTCTACACTTGATTTAAGATTTGCATCACTTGAGTATTTATCTTATTTTTTTCTCTTATAAGTCTCTCATTATCTTCTTTGTAACTTTGCACTTCTATTTTCAATCTTCTCAGAATCTCTATCAATGTTTCTTGCTCCTCTCTGGCCTGGTGTTCATTGGATTTTGTCTAAGAATTACCAACATTGATATTTTGACCTTTGGCCTCTTTATCATGGATGTAACCTCCCTTTCCTTATTACCTTTCAATAATATGAATTATTATACTTAATTGATATGTTTACACCCCCTAATTCTGCAAAATGTGAAAGCAACCATTTTGTTAGAATTATGCATATTATAGAAAATTTACCAAACAATGCTACAGGTCATGTTTATTCTCAATTCATGAATAAATATATGATCATTATCTATATTATAACAATTCCACATTATTCTCCTCTAAATCATCTTTCCAATGACTGTAATCTTATCCCAATTCGATATTTGAGCTGAAAGTAATGGCTTCCCGAAAAAAATCACTTTCAACCCCTTTTCTTTTGTTTTGCAATAGGATCTTGTCAAAATATTCCACAACTCCTTTAACTGGTACACAATTCCAATTCTGCATAGGTTCCTCCTTCAATCCAATTTCCTTGTGACCATGGCTCTAAACCATGAGCTTATTCACTCTTTAGCCTCGTTCCTTTAGCATTTTTCCCTTATTCTTCTACACATGGGCTTGCTCGAACACAATGTATAAGCGATTAGTTACTTCCAGATCCGTTTTCACCTCTAATTGACCCCCTTTAACTTATCATGAGATCGATGTTGGGAACAAGTCCTCTAGACTTCGACCTTCCACTATTCTCCCTTTTCAATCTTTCGATTTCTCCCAGAGTTAAACTTCGTTGAAACCCTTCCAATAACTCTACCTGTAGATCAAATGGTCGAGATTTAATCTCCAATCGAATGGAAAGTCTCATCCCATATGGAGACTTCAATGAGATCAACGATCATGACTTAATCAAGTGTTAGGATGGACATCCCTTAACTATATCAGGACTTCGGCGCTCCGAGACTCTAGGACATTTCAAGTCCCCCGTAGTGATACCCACTGAAGTACTTACGCTATCCTTCCACTGTTTAATCTAATATCTAATATTTAATCAAGCCTTGGGATGAACAACCTTTAATAAATTTGAGACTTTGTCCCTCCAAGACTGTGGAACATTTCCACTCCCGAGTCATTCAACTCCCCTAGAGTGATACCCACTGAATTTCTCACGCCATCCTTCCACTTCTCTATCTAATGTTTGAGAAAGGTCTCGAAGGGATCTTAGATTGACAGTCTGTGTGAATTTGTTACTTTGGTCTTCGACACTTTCACTGGTAGAGACATCAGATATCCCCTAAGTCCATATTCTAGAAGATGACATGGCATGTTGATGTCCCCAATGCTGGCATGTACCTATGGCATGCATGCCATGTGCCACTAAAAAATGAACAGGTTGGGGCCCAAAAGGTACTGAATCCTGGTGACACATGTCCCCACATGGCATCCTTTACATGTGTCCTATGATGTGTCATCCATCAAATGGATGATCCACATTCTCTTCTTTACATCTGATGACCTATGTGATTTCATGATGACGGCTTTACACTTCGTGGTTTTGGCACTTCAAGGATTTTCCCTTTCTCCATTAATAATAGAGTGGAGAAGTTCCAAAGTTTTGAAACTTCGCTATCCTTCCACCATTGCTAAATCCGATAGTCAACATTACTTTAGAATTCCTTCCCTCGATCTAATGGTCGACGAGACTTCAGGACTTCAACGCTCTAGGACTCTGGGTTATAGCAGTTCTAAAAGGGTTTGATTCTCCCGTAGTTAAACTTCCCAAAGTGGTCAATGTTTGATGACCTTGAATAATGACTGAGGTTTCACCTAAGGCTCCTATCAGATCAGACGACCAGCGAGACTTCGCAACTTTGGCCTTTTCCATGCTTCTACCCTGTCTCCCATAATCACCAAAGTGGCGAGGTTCCAGAGTTTTTCATCTCCTACTCAGCTTCTATCAATGACTGATGATCAACAAGTTATATCTAACTGTTGTGACTTAATCTCTCCCAACCTATGGTTTCACCTTTATCTGATAGTCCTCGTTCACCTGCCTTCCAATATAACTATCCAAAACTCCTTGATTTCGTAGTTGTGATCGCTCCCAAATTCAAAAGGGAATGGTCACGATTCTACGATTCTTCACAAGGGATCGCTTTCTACACGATGCTTTGGATTCTTTGTGATCTCTATAATGTTATCTCTACTAAGATTTAAGATTTCAAGGACATATTCATTCTTAAGGACAATACCATAATACCCTGTCCATAGTTCTGGCCCATACCAGTCCGGTGTTTCAACCTGAAGCTATGATACCAATATGTAACGTACCTAGCCACCCATAGGGAAGGCATGCTACTTCAAGCCCACTTCTGTGCTAATTTTGAATTTTGAGAAATTTTTAATTAATAAATATGCATGAAATATTCACATGCATAGATCAATATTCATGCTACCACATTCAAGAAATGAACCATATGTCATGCACCGCAATAAAAATAAAGCATGCATATTATAGATACGAATTTCATAGATAAATAAACACACAGTGAAAATTATATATAAAAGTAAATGAAATCATGATATAAAAAACTTATCTTTCATGAAATGAATCACTAATTGGTTGCAGACCAAGGATGTTCCACCCAACCATAGTTACTGTTGTTCCAAGTATCAACGGGAATGCCACCCATGATCCAGAGCTATGAATCCACAAGGATGGTTCCAGAGTGTCACTCAACTTCCCAAACCATTCAACACTCAAGATCTCACAATATTTTTGTAACACACCTAGCCTCAAACCCGTTGGTCTATTCCACACATTAACTCTTGCGAAACTGCATAAACTGTAACATACCCGACCTTCCATGTCGATCATTCCAACTTCATAAAAGAAACAATACCATCTATATATATGTAACTTTAAATAGACAAATATATTCCGCCAATATACAAATTTATGTGGAAATAACAGTAAACATATACATGTAGCATACACAGGCAATTCCCATAAATATAAAGACATGAATAAATACACAACATGAAATGAACACACAATTGATACTTATCTTTTATAGAATACCACCAACTATGTGCAGACCTTCCATGATCCTCCCATCCTTAGACCGCATTGGTCATCAATCTCAGCAGTGGGTCACCCCCGATATGGGACTAAACTCCACTTGGGTAAAGGGATTCCTAGGCTAGGATAAGAAAAATCAGATGATGGGAAGGATCTTGTTCCAGGATCCAACTCAAAATAACATCCTACAACCTCTCATTCCCCATGTGCATGTCCTACCCCAAGAATTTTTCCCCTTCTCTACTCAACAGTCCTTCGGCTACCCCACTTCCCTTCCAGGGGTTCAACAATAGGTTGGACATGAATTCTCAGAGCACTATAGTTGCAGTTGGGCTCCCTCATGAAATAACTTTCCCAAAAATTATCTCACCTGGAGAGAGTTTCTCATGGGCTTAACAACTTGCCTCTTCAATCCACAGGCCTGACAATTGGCCTCTTCAAACCCACGGGTTTGACAACCTATTTTTTTAGTCCATAGATTAAGTCAACCAGTTACAGGTAATGATGAAAACAACAACAACATTCAGCTAAGGAATCAAAATAATTCAAGTATGGAACAGGTGATGGTAGCAGAAACAACCTTTGGGTTTGGTTTAGGTGCTTCCCATAACATCCAGGTACATGTTCACTACTCCTACCAGGATGCGTATGGGTTATTGTTGGTAAGGAGAACAGTACGGGGCAGATTCAAGAGTGTGTGCAGAATGGAGGGTTCCAATCATGCAGAGGTCAACTAATGGAGAATATGGTTGACTGCAAGAATGGATGAGAGAGTGGGAAATGGACTAATTTCCCCCACCTTTATCTACATGTGCCCTTGAAGACACATGGCTCTTGAGGATATTATTTCTCTCCACTTGGGATTCATTCTCTTTCCCATAAGAAATTAGGATAAAATAATTATCCACACCATGGTTTTTGGGAATAATATTATAATATTCCCTTGGAGATAAGACCTCTAGCTTAGCCCCCTTTCCTAGGCTCTTATCCCCTACCTTTCCCTTCCTAGTGGAGTTTATTCCCCCATATGATTTTATTGTGGTCAGTCTACACGCAACGATGTATTATATTAATGATATGAGTGTTTACATATACAAAAATAGGCTCATTGGCCTTTAGCATCTAGGTTCTCTGACATAATCATCACATAAGCCTCCTAACTTATAATCACTTGGCTCACCAGCTTATAAAACATGTTTACAATTCAACTAGAGCTCGATCTTGGGGGTATTGCATTCCCCTCCCCTTATTTTTGCACTGTCCTCAATCCAATACATACTACCATCAATATTTTCAAAAATATTCAAAAAGATGTGGGTATTTTGCTCGCATAGCTACTGCATGCTCCCAAGTCGCATCCCTAGGACCATACTAGGTCCATTGGACCTTTACTAGCTCTGTGGCTTGATTCTAGAGCTACTTGGTATTGTGGTCTAGTATGCACATTGAATTTACTTGAAAAGCACATTCTTGCTCCACCTAAATCACATTCCAATCAATAACATGATTATCATTAGGTACATACATTTTGAGCAATGATACATGGAATACATCATGAATAGTCATTGATGCAAGTAATGCAAGCATATAAGCTACAAGCCCAATCCTCTCTAGGATTTCAAACAGCCCACAATAACAAGTTGCCAACTTTGAACAAGTTCCCCACTTCATCGAACTTCTATTGGCCTTCACTTTCAATAATACATGATCCCCCACTTTAAATTCCCTATGAGTTCTGCCCTTATCATCATATATTTTCTTCCTATCTTGAGCAGCCTTTAAATTCTATTTTATTTTTTACATCTCCTCTTCCATTTCCCTGAGAAAATTTTGCCCAACCACTGCTCTGTCTTTTGGGCTGTCCCAACTTAGTGGTGTGTTTCACCTTCTACCATAAATTTCTTCAAATGGGATCATCTTTAGAGATGATTGGTACCCATTGTTATAAGCAAACTCTACCAAGTGTAGGTAGTCTTCCCATTTTGATGGTTTATCCATCACGTACATTCTCAACATATCCTCAATCACTTGATTCACCCTCTCTATTTTCCCATCATATTCTGGATGGTAAGTTGTGCTAAAATTCAAATTTGTTCCAAATCCTTTAAATAATCCTTTCTATAAATTTGATGTAAATTTCGGATCTCTAGCAATTTCCTTCATATAAATATCAGGAACGTTAGTTTCTTTGTGAGTGAGCTTCACTGAAATGAAATGGGAATCCTTGATAAGCTTTTCCACCACTACCATGATAGAATCATTTTGCTTGCTTTTTATGGGAAGTTTGTTGATAAAATCCATTGTTACCAATTCCCATTTACATTTAGGAATGGGTAATGGATGCAACAACCCAGCTCAATGTCTATGCTCATCCTTGACCTTTTGACACTCCAAACATTTGACAATGTACTCAACAATTTATTTCTTCATGATTGGCCAATAATATTTTCTCTTGACATCTGCAATAGTTTTATGATACCATGGGTGTCGAGCATAAGGTACATTATGCATTTCTTTCAATATCAGAATTTTCAATTCTTGGGAATTGGGTACATAAATTTGGCTTCTATACATAAGAATTTCATCATTTCCCGGCTTGTAGTCAATTTTCAGCAGCAAAATACCTTGCTTTAATGTTTCTACTAATTCCTTGTATTGCAAATCTGATTTTGCAGCCTCCAAGATTTTTTCTTTCAAATCAAATTGATACATGATGATGGTTGTAGCATGAAACTCATGCACTCTTCTGTTGAGTGCATCAGCCACCTTTTTCTCTTTCCCTTTGATATTCTTTATATCAAAGTCATATTCATTGGGAAATTTAAACCACCTACTCTTTTTGGCATTTAGAGTTGGTTGATCAAATAAATATTTCAAACCATTATGGTTTGTCCTCATGTAGAACCTTTTCCCCATGAGGTAGTGCCTCCACTCCTTCAAGGCATGCACTATGGCTACCAACTCCAAATCATGAGTGGCATAATTCCTTTCATGCTCCTTCAACTTCATTGATTCATAACATACAACATACCCATTTTTACTAAGGAATCCAACAAGTCCTTCTTTACATGAATCTGTGCATACCATGAAATATTCATTTGGATTAGAAATCCTTAGAATTGGAGCACTGGTTAATAATTTCTTCAAGTGTTGGAAACTCTTTTCACACTCCAATTTCCACTGACACTTCACTCCCTTATTTTGCAAAGAAGTGACCATGTGTGCAATCTTTGAAAATCCTGCAATAAATATTTTGTAGTAGCATGCAAGGCCCATGAAGGATCTTACTTTTTTCACATTATTATGTGTTGACCACCCTCTAATGGCCTCAATATTTTCAGGATCCATTGTTATCCCTTCCTCAGATACGATATGCCCCAAATATTGTATTTCTGATCAAATGAGCACTTGTTCAATTTGGCATATAACTGATGCTCTCTTAACACTTTTAATATCATCCTCAAGTGTTTCTCATGCTCTTATTTCGACTTGGAATATATAAGAATTTCATCCAAAAAGATAATGAATTTTTTTTTTAAATATTCTCTAAAAGCACCATTCATTAAACACATGAAGACAATTGGTGCATTTGATAAGCCAAATGGCACCGTTGTGAACTCATAATGACCATACCTTGTTCTGAAAGAAGTCTTACTGATGTCTTCCTCTTTAATTCTTATCTGGTGATAACCTGACATGAGATCAATCTAGGAGAATATTTTTGCATTCTTCAACTAATCAAAGAGGTCATCGATCCTTGGAAAAGGATACTTATTATTTAAAGTTAGTTTGTTTAACTTCCTAAAGTCAATACAAAGTCTCAATGTTCCATATTTCTTTTTCACAAATAATAGTGGAGAACCCCAAGGTGACACACTTGGGCATATATACCCCTTCTTCAAAAGCTCCTTCAGTTCTGGTGTATTCTTCCTGTAAGTGATATTGGATACTGGAGATTCTCCAAGAATCAAATTTATGGAGAAATCAATGTCTCTTTTAAAGGGTAGTTGATCCAGATTCAGATCCAGGAACTTGATGGGGCTCAAAAAGGCCTAAAAATAAAATTGATCATAATGACTTCAAAATGGATGTGTGTGTAGGCCTCATTGATATGAACTCAATGCAACTTGAACGGGCTCAAACTGACATTGTATGCTCAAGTTATGGTGATCTGTTAGTTTTTCCAAACAGGCAAAAAACTGCTGACTATATAGTCCGTACAGTGCTACGTGGAATTTGACTGTATAATCCATACGGTCATACAACTGATGTGGAAGGAATAGTCAGTACTAACGTGGAATCTTCTAGAGGTGACACATGGTAGGGTGACTGGGCATACAAATGCTGACGTGGACAGGTGCAAGGGACCAGTCAGGGAGTGACACGTGTCACCCTTGCAGTGGTCTCACATTCATACAGGTGACGTGGCACGTTTGTACGGTGACACATGGAAGGTTATAATAAGATGATAGGACAGATGACATGGAAGACGTGGAAGCTGACTGTACATGTTGTATGGTCGTACATTTGACATGGCAGGGTGACTAGGCATACGAATGTTGATGTGGTAGGTACAGTTGGACCAATCTGAGAGCGACATGTGTCACCCTTCCAATGATTACACATGTCATGTTTGTACACCAACACGTGGCATGTCCTTATGTTGACACGTGGTAGGGTATGGTCATATGACAGGGTAGTGATGTGGCAGGCAAGTGGACCATTGGGTGACTGACACATGGCTTTGTTCTCGACAAATGGAGTGATGCCCCATGGCCCGGATGTGGGCTGCCATGTGGCACCCTTTTAATGGTTCTTGGTTTTGGAAAAAAATTGTCTCCACCGAAATCGAACATGAGACCTCTCCACCAGGATAGGGTTTGGCAAGGTTGGGCTAGCCAACCCACCCGCATTTGTTCCTTGTAAACTATTGTATCAAACTTCTATTTGAGTTTGAATGGAAGGCTAATTTGGAAGAAATAGGGATGGGGCCTATCCCCCAACCCTCGGTGCAAACCAATCTCAGGACGATACAATTTGACCACACTCTACATCATGTGGCGCAAAATGTGTGGAGTGTAGCCCGAAGTTTTGGACTTCCATAGAACTATTTCCATACGATAACGATGTTGGCAGGATTTGATATGGATGTAGATTGGATCTCGGTTCTGTGAAGGCACTCAACAGATGACCCAACGTTAGAGTTATGTTGGCATGTGGTTTTTTTTGTGTCATCCCTAATTCTGTGGGATCATATATTACCATTGGTGCTTGGTGCAGAGGTAGGGTTTGGGCCTTGGTCGGTCCAGCTAGCCCGTTGAC
This sequence comes from Picea mariana, assembly GCA_032191745.1. Classification (NCBI taxonomy): domain Eukaryota; kingdom Viridiplantae; phylum Streptophyta; class Pinopsida; order Pinales; family Pinaceae; genus Picea; species Picea mariana. The sequence goes on from JASDQU010436047.1 coordinate 165,491, forward strand.
CAAGAGCCTAACCGTGGGCTGACATATCGGGAGTTATAATCATTGTGGGTGTATGTAGGTATGTGATATGGACACATGAGTCACACCCGTGACCAACGAGTAACGAAAAAGGGGATGCATTGGATTTGGGGGCGTGCACAAGGAGGACAAGGCCACATGGCCATTGTTGTGACCAGGGGCTGCTATTTAGGGGCTAGGCATGCGTGCCAATTAAGCCCGAGGCCATATCAAATGTGCCTATATGACTAGGGGCCAGTGCACTAGGGGGATGCACCCTATATTTCTCCAAATGTGGGTTTTCAACTATAGCATAAGATTTTTAATGGATTTTTATGCAGATTTTGGAGATTTTGGCTAATATTGGGAGATATTGGGCTCTTTTTGAGGCCGGATCTTGGGAGGAAGTTGGGAGATCATTACCAACTTCAAATGTATATAAACCATGGCTTCTTGAGGCAATAGGGAGGAGTTTCAGAAAAGGATTATGCTGTTGGATTTTTAAGCCAAAGCCATTGTCATGCAGAGAAGCTATTAAGGAGTGCACCTTTGCGGGCCATTTTCGGGAGCCTCGTTCATTTGATTTGGGTGTCGTTAGTATTGATGGGTTCATGAGATATAGTATAACATGACCAACTCATTTTGGTAACCTTTTGGCACTTTCATGATGTACTTTTAAAGCTTCGATCATAAACAAGAAATCCCACTGAGACAAGGCTTGGAGACATAAGCGAGATTTCCGAACTCCGATATCACATTGGTGTTAGGGTTTGTTGTTGTTTTATGCTTCATTTCAGTTCTATACATATTTATATGGCTATCATATTTCTTCTATACTTATTCCTCTTTCTTTAAGCTTCCTAAATGGTTAATCAACACATGCTTAATAACTCAACCGTAGTCGTGTAAAAGATCTTTTCGGATCCAGTGGTATCATAGTGAGGTTGACGTTTGGAATTTGAGTTTTGCATGTTAACCAAGGAAGATCTCATCTCAAGGGATAAAATGGAATATACAGGAGGACTTTCACAACATGAGAAGGATATGCGAAAAACTTTCCTTTCCATGTCCGATATGGTGAAAGTATTGTATGAAGAATACTTGGAACAAAAGAGAATGGTTCAAGAGAAATCTTCAAAGAACAAGAAATGCAAAGAAGGATTGAAGGAAGTGCCTTCTAGATCTGTTTAAGAAAACATCTCTGAGGTATGCAGTGAAGTTCATTCATCAAATTCACCTTGTTCCCATCAAGATGGTTTTGGTGCATTTGAAAAACATACAAGAGATATAGGTTCGAGATTGCTAACCAAGATGGGTTATGAAGGAAAGGGTCTTGTAATTGAGGGCCAAGTTATTGTTAATCCCATTGAGGTTGTGGAAAGGCCTCGATATTTAGGACTGGGATATGGCGAAGTGGATATTGGAGCATCCTTCAATATGGGTTCCAAAACTTAAGAACCAAGTAATGCTTCAAATGGCCAGCTTAATATATTGCAGGAACACTTCATGAAAGGTAATGGCGCATCACTCCAGGATTGTGATAGTGAATGCAGGTCATCTCCAAAGCAAAGTGAAGTTCAACAATAAAGGTATAATGGTCATGTTTTTACCAATTCTCTTTTTTATTATAAAAAACATAATCATGTAATCCAAAATTTGTGGAATATATATCCAAGTACTTTTTTTCATTCACCCAAGCATTGTGTTGCCAAGTGTTGGAAGAGACAAAATTTGTATAGGAAACCTATGTCGACCAGGAAGGAAACATTGTTGGATTACTGAGAGGGGGGGTGAATCAGTAATAGCATAATTATAATCCTTTTTCTTCAAATGTTATATCAATCTATAATTATTATCCAATAGTGAGCAATAAGAAATAAAAAATCACACACAAACAAAGTACACCAATGTTTTACGTGGAAACCCAAATCGGGAGAAAACCACAGAATGATTTTTATTATACATCTTGAAGAATTACATTCAATGGAAGCACCAACTTCCTTTTTTTTTCATTTGCAAGTGGAAGGAAGCTCCAACCCCCTGGTTTCTCAGGCTACAACCTGAGGGAAGCTCCAACTCTCCAATTATCTGGCTACAACCAGAAGGAGGCTACAACCCCCTATGTTCTCCGGCTACAACTAGAAGGTGGATAAAACCACCTATCCTTGCCCCGTCCAACCACCCTAAAGTAGAAGTAGAATGATGGAACCACTGTCAACCTGTCACTGTGAGATATATTGTTGTACAACTGTATCAACCTATACCACTGCCCTGTATCCATTCTGTACAACTACCCTGTAATCAAACTGCACCTGAATTGAACATGTATCTACAAGCATAAAACAGATACGCGACCTATAGTGATGCAACCCGTGTATGTACGCTCCCTATCTTTTATGCAACCCACGTATGCCTTCTGAAACTAGGGTTTCCTTTCACTTGAAAACTTTTGACGCTCTGTAGCTTCTTTCACATAGATTTGTAACCTGTCACTGTATCCAGACTGTAGTTGTACCTTGTTCATGCATCCTCATACATAACCTCTACTTAAGGCAAGTATGTCTCTCTCTAGTCATGTGCCATATAGGTATGTGTAATCATGAACAAGTATAATATCCCTCACATGATCTTAGTCATCAACCCCTTTCTGATATTCAAATTCTCAATACATCAATAAATACAAGATCTCAACCATGTACCATAAAAACTCTTATCCATATGCCAAGAAATACAATATGTGCCTCAACAAGAAGTATCAATGATAAATATACCAGCATTTTATTTCTGTAGATCTGACTTATACAGAATATCCCATGTAGCCACTAGTCTCTCTAGGGAGAATCCTCAAATCTCCATTACCATTCCTCATGCATACATCAAAATCCAACTATTCATAGAAATAAGACATACCTTTGAACCAATGGATGAATCTAATGTATCTGAGCACTCTAGACCTTCCTGGGAGCTTGATCCCATAATTTAGAACCTCTACACCTTCATCTTCTCAATTTTTATGGCTTTATCAACATGTACTCACCCTATACACATCCAGCCCACATATACCTTCAATGTATATGCACCCTATACACAGATAGCCCGCGTATGCCTCAGAAAATAGGGTTTTCTTTGAATCCAATAATTTTTTTGTCAACCCTTCGTCCTACCTCAGACGTTCGCCACTTCAGATGTATCCACAAGTATTTACAAGAAGCTTTACACAAGAAAATAGATATACAATATGTACAAGTGTGTTCTTAATGAGTGAGCTTTGCCTCTACCTCTTATTTATATCTTCATGTAGCATTACACTTTCTTTATTTTAGGGCTTATTCATTTAAAATAAATTCTTTTGCAAAGAACTTTGACCCTTGGGGGCTTCTATAAGACTCATGAGGGGTTCTCCAACTTCATATATTCATAACTCTCTAACCGTGAGGAGTTATGTGACGTTCCACATACCACCAGAAATGGCATGAAAAGAACTATCCATCTAGGATAGTTTCACTGACAAATTCACTATCCTTCATCTCATTATTCCACAATTAAGCATAGGTTCTCTCAATCTGCAAAACATCTTTCGATGAGGGATTTCACCATAAGGGGACCACTTTGGAGTTAATCCTTATTTACTTCTTATCAACCATGACGATACAATAATGAGTCATCTTTACGTCAAACAATATTGGGTCCATTACCCAAACCTTTTTGCTGCAGGGCTTTCTTCAAGGGTTGACATCAATGATAACCAACCTTAATCATCAATCTCCCCCTTTGGCATTGATTCCAACACTCTAATGCAATACTAAAATCATATCACTCATGCTCCCCCTGGAACCATGCCTCTGTCCTCTATATGTGATAAATCTGCTCCCCCTGGAACCATGCCTCTGTCCTCTGCATCTGATAAATCTACTCCCCCTGGAACCATGCCTCTGTCCTCTGCATCTGATAAATATCTCCCCCTTTGTCATCAATGGAAAAGGTATCTTTCCATCCGGAGCTACTCCCCCTGACTGAACTTTCCTCTCATGGTGCTTCCTCGTGT
>JASDQU010436047.1:169632-190907 GCA_032191745.1 Picea mariana
TAGAGGATCGTGCACCTATGACAGACGCAATCAGACTCCTGACTGTCTTGTAGATGAATCAACATGCTTTTAATCCTTTGGCGGACTTTCCATTTATGGCGGAGACGATGTCTAACCACCTCCAACAACTTCATTAACTGCTTTCTTGGGATCGGGAACAATCCTGGTCAATTATGTCCTTTAGGATGTGGAGGTCTCCTCATGGTGCCACCTGGATCAGCTGAATGGTCTAATGGATAGGGCGTGGAGGATCTGGCATGGAAAGGGGAAAGGGAGTGATCATGGAAACAACAGGGGTGAGGCACATGGAAAGAAGAAGGGGCAAAGGTGACGGGATATAATGGTAACGGGGGACACATTATTTACGGGAGGATGACGTGGAAGGGAGCGGGACAGATGTTAGAGGACAAGGAGGGGCCAAAGGGAATGGGCCCCGTCACACGGTCAAGTGGAGAACAGATGGCGGGAAGAAAATGGCAAAGAAGGCGACATGACAGGAAGGGGGCCCCATGTCAATACCACACCATTCCGGACCCCCCCCCCTTATTAAAGACAGAAAGGAAAAGGGGGTCTGGAATTGCTTGAGCATCATCGATCTAGGCACCTCAATATCGACCGTTTGAGAGATGCGTGCCCAATTCTGACCCCCCCCGTTAAATGAAGAAATGCGAGGGGGATCCAGAATGAAACCTCAGCTGTAGATCTAGGTGGGCAGATCTTGGCCATCTAAATCTGCATGCTCATTAAAATGATGCGCCCACCCTCTAAACTTTGGAAAAATGGGTTTTCTGAATCTCTTTCATTGCCCAGGGGGACGCTTCTTTTAGGAGAGTACCCCCTACATGATTATGTGCTAACACTTGTGAATTAATGTTTTCACTGTCCGTAATTAAATCTTTAACACAGTGTCATCAAACTCAAACAATATACCTTCCAAACAACTTGTACAAGAGTTTTGTTTCTTCACATTTGTCCCTTTTAATATTTAAAACAATTTCTAAATGAACACATAGTCACTTGTTTCCACTTTGTTCCATCAACACATCAACCATTGTCCATGAATTATTTCTTTAAATCAAACACATACACAAAAATCATGCCCATTTCCATTCCTCTAATAAATTTAATAATCAAATTACAACAAAACCATATTGTTATAAACCCGTGCCTATCTCTGATGGAGTAATGAAATGATATCCATAACATATACAGTGGACAACCACACCACAACATCACAATTTTAAATTGCAATACTCCCGAGGGGCAATTAAGGCACATAGTAACATCAACCCTTATTTCAACCTATATCACATTGTAGAAAACACACAACCCAACGCATAAATCAAAGATGCATATTCCTAATCAACCATAAAACCATGTTGAGTAATCGAATCAATTGCCATAATAAAAGAATACAGTGATTATAAACCAATCACAAAAAACCATTGATAACACTATTAATCAGGGATAACCAATAGTAAACCAATGTTGATGATACTCCACCAAATCATAACAGTCGACCATGTTCCCGACCAAAAATAATTGTTCCTTTATCAAAATTGTGTTTAAAATAAACAAGGGTGGGCTCTAAGTCACCAACACAGGGAGGTCAAAAACGACCACCAACAACAGGTAAGAAACATTTGGGACAACACGGTGGACACATAGGACATATCACCCATAGCTTTGCAAGACAAGGAGAGAGTTCAAAAGGCAGGAGAGAACATGAACAGAGGATAAAAGGTCCCTCTCATCCAACGAATAACACCTAGAACACGTAGACCATGACCCTCATGGTTTTCCCCAATCAACCCAAGTAATGTTGATATAAAATAGAGCCACCAAATAGAAATCAAGCCCCTTGGCATAATGGCCATCATAACCCACTGCGCAAACATCAATAGCATGAACGAGCTCATACCCAGGTGAAACGATACGTAGTGACACAGGTTGGTTCGAAATCAAATCGAGTAACCCCATAACAACGAAAAGGCTAGGTATGGTGACAAGAAACATGTGGTGATAGCCAACCAATCTGGACCAAACGAAACCCTTCAATCAAAACCAATAAGGATGATAGAGATACTTCATAGCTTATAGTGCTCAAAACAATCAATGAACCAGTGACTTCGACCATCATTGTAATGAAAACCACACAAACCATCCATTTCAGAGAAATACCACAAGTTTACACAGTTGCGAGTCTCAAGAAAAGCACAGACCCATACATCACCGAGCCAATATCTATTTCATAACTAGAGTGGGTTCATGGATGGAGAAAAAGGCATACCTGTAACTAAAATCCTTTGAAATGTGAACTTGGTCGAGCAATTCTTCCCTTGCCTGAAAATTAGAGATTAACCACAACAAATCACCATTGAACAATAGCCAAGTTATGGTGACAGCCAGTGGGAGAGGTATGGAGTGACATGCAATAAATGCATGTCAGTTCCATCCTTTACTCCTTCAATCACTTAGTACACACCAGCTAACCATTCCATTAATTCATTTAATTAAACCATGCATCAAGACCAACATCCAAAATGTGTCACCCTATGTTACATTAACCATTTCCAACCACACCATAACATGCATCACATTTTTTTCCATGTAAGCCAATAAGTCATATAGCCACTAACCTTGTTAGCTAGGACTAACAACAATCCATTTAAAATGCATATTGCAACATCGTATAGCATAGCAGCATAGTCCCTTTCTTTTGGATTTTATTCATATTTCTTCATTTCTTTTAAATTGGTCTTTTGTTGTTACTAACATGTATCTTTTGTAGGTGTCACGAGTAATAAATCAAGGAGTAAATAGCAAGGGTAACAATGGATATCATAAGACATTATGACATGACATTTGAGCCTAGAGTAAGAGAACATACATGCATTATCTATCATCCATTTTTCATGAATAGAACCAACATTGATCATCAATCATGCTCAAACCTGTAAGCAGTGTCGAACAACAGTAAAAGCATCAAATAAGAACCAAATACGATCCTCCAATATCCAAGGGGGTCCCACCTACTAGTACTATATATATCATTTAGCTTAAAATTTAATAGGCTTTTAACAATACTTTGCGGGTGAAATCCTCATTGCGATTTTAATCGTCAACAACTGTGAAGGAGAGAAACCAACCACTTGGTTTTTCTAGAAGTGGATGTCACAACTTGATTGTATATTGCTTCCATTGATGTAATCACACATGTTGAAATGATGACCTATTATAACATCATTTTTGTACAACATTGTGTTTTGTTTTCATCCTTATGAGTATGCAATCAATCAAATACCATTTATGTAACCTTTTGGGGACCAAAAGGACCTTTAGTGGGAAGGTGTGATCCAGATTCGGATCCAGGAACTTGATGGAGCTCAAAAATGCCTAAAAATAAAAGTTCTCATAATGGCTTCAAAATGGACATGCACGTAGGCCTCATCGATACGAAACCAACGCAACTTGAACGATCTCAAACAGACGTTGTATGCTTAAGTTATGGAAATCTATTCGTTTGACCAAACATGCAAAAAAATGTTGGTCATACAGTCCATACAGTGCCACATGGAAGCTGACTATACAGGCCATATGGAAGTATAACTGACGTGGCAGGCATAATCAACGCTTACATGGAATCTTCTAGAGGTGACATGTGGCAAGGTGACTGGGCATACAGATGTTGATGTGGATAGGTGTAGGGGACTAGTCAAGGAGTGACATGTCTCACCCTTGTAGTGGTGACACGTGGCATGTACATACAATGACATGTGGCAGGGTACAGTCAACTGATAGGAAGTATGATGTGGCATATGTGGCAGCTGACTATATAGGTTGTACGGCTGTACAACTGACATGGCAGGGTGACTAGGAATACAGATGCTGATGTGGTAGGTACAGTTGGACCAATCTGAGAGTGACATGTGTCACCCTTACAATAGTGACACATGGCACTTTTGTACGTTGACACATGGCCTATCCATATGAAAAACCGTGGTAGGGTACAGTCATATGACAAAGCAGTGATGTAGCAGACAAGTGGACCATTGGGTGACTGACACATGGCTTTGTTCTCGAAAAATGGAGCGGATCCACATGGCCCAAATGTGGGTTGCCACATGGCAGCCTTTTACTGGTTCGTGGTTTTGGAAAAATTTTGGTCTCCATCAGAATCGAACATGAGACCTCTCCACCGGGCTAGGGTTTGGCAGGGTTGGGCAAGCCAACTCACTCGTGTTTGTTCCTTGTAAACTATTGTATCAAACTTCTATTTGAGTTTGAATGGAGGGATAATCCGGTGGAAATAGGGTTGGGGCCTAGCCCCCAGCCCTTGGTGCAAACCAACCATGTGACCATACAATGTGACCACACTCTATATCACTTGGCAAAAAATGTGTGGAGTGTAGCCAAGAGTTTCGGCCTTCCATAGAACTGTTTCCATACGACCACGGTGTTGGCAGGATTTGATATGGATGTAGCTTAGATCTCAGTCCTGTGAATGCACTCAGTAGATGACCCGATGTTAGAGTTACGTTGGCATGTGGTTTGTGTTGTTTCAGCCCCGATTCTGTGGGATTGTATATTACCATTGGTGCTTGGCGCATAGGTAGGGTTTGGGCCCCGGTCGGTCGGGCTATCCCGCTGACCAAGGACCTAACCATGGACTGGCATATTGGGAGATCTAATCATTGTGGGGGCATGGAGGTATGTGCAGTGGACACATGAGTCACATCTATGACCAACGACTAACGAAAAAGTGGCTACAATGGATTTGGGGGTGCGCGCAAGGAGGATAGGGCCACATGGCCATTACTGTGACTAGGGGCCAAGATTTAGGGGCCAAGCCTGCATGCCAGTTAAGCCCGAGGCCATATGAAACACACATATATGAATAGGGGCCAACGAACTAGGGTTTTTCACCCTACATTTCTCCAAATTTGGTTTTTCAACTATTGCATAAGATTTTTAAGGGATTTTTATGCAGATTTTGGAGATTTTGGCTAATATTGGGAGATATTGGGCTCTTTTTTAGTCCATATCTTGGGAGGAAGTTGGGATATGGTTACCAACTTCAGATATATATAAACTAGGCCTTCTTGAGGAAATATGAAGTTTCATAATAGTTTTATGCTACTGGATGGTTGAGCCAAAGCCATTGTCATGCAGGGAAGCTATTGAGGAGCGCACATTTGCAGGCCATTTCTAGGAGCCTCGTTCATCAGATTTGGGTTCCATCAGTTTTGATGGGTTCATGAGATATGGAACAACATGACGAGATCATTTTTTTAACCTTTTGGCACTTTCATGATGTACTTTCAAATCTTTGAGCAAAAATAAGAAATCCCACTGAGACAAGGCCTAGAGACATAGGCGAGATTGCCAAACTCTGTTATCACATTGGTGTTATGGTTTGTTGTTGTTTTATGCTTCATTTTAGTTTTGTACATGTTTATATGGCTGTCACATTTCTTCTATACTTCCTCTTTATTTAAGCTTCCTAAATGGTTAATCAACACATGCTTAATAGCTCAACCATAGTCGTGTAAAAGATCTTTTCGGATCAATAGTCCTGGTATTTCTTTAAATACATCCTCAAACTCCTTTATCACTTCATAATATTCAATATTTGACACCTTATATTTATGTTTCTCTTCCATATGGGATGCAAAAATTTGACACCCTTTCCTATAACTTTTCTTCAGCTACATTGTTGAGATTTCTCTAATAGTTATTGCCTTGAAAATTCCTTGTATTATCATTGGGTTTCCTTTCCCATACAGGAAAGTAAATTCCTTGTTATGATATTCTAAGACAACATGGTGTTGCTCCAACCAATCCATCCCAATTATATAGTCATAGGAACCTAAAGGAAAGATGTTCAAATATGCCTTAGTGTTCAACCCATTCATTCCCACTGGACATGACTTAACCAACTCATTAAATTTTCTCTTGGCTCTGGTAGCCAGCTGAACCAACCAAGATTTCCCATGCTTTATTATTGTCAAATGCAATTTTTCCACCACCTTAAGATCTATATAACTATGAATATCTCCTGAATCAATTAAAATTTCAATGGTTTGGTTGTTTATCATACCTTCCACTTCAATCATGTGTGATTGGAATTATTCTTGCTTGTTGTCCAGGGTTGCATAGATCCTTGGTACATTTCTGCCCATTTCCTCCATTTTTTCCACTTGTTGTACATAGTGGAAAACTCTCACTTTGTCACTTATGTGAGGAAAATCTCTATACATATGATCTCCTTTACAACCCCAACATTGAATAGGTGGCTACCTTAACCTTTTCCCACCCGTCTCAATTGTTCTGAGTTCTCTAGAAGTTGGTTGTCCCTGAGGACTATTTCTGAAGAATGGTGGCCTAGTCCCCTTCTTCCTCTATTCTATATTGAACTTCTTCTTGTCTTCCCAATATTTTTGGAAAGTTGGCTTTCCTTTATACTGATCATATAGTCATTTAAATCACCTTATGGTCTCCTCCAAAATCTTGGGATCATCATATTGTATCTTGTCACTGATGAAAGATGGCATCCTACTCAAATACCTATGAATCTTAATTGTCTCATCCTTGATGAAGGAGACATACTTCAACAGTTCCAAAAACCTTCTTTCATATTCATCGATGGTCAGACTTCCAAGATTGATTTCAAAGAACTCTATCTTTTTCTTGTCATAATATCTCTTAGTCAAGTATTTCTTTTCAAAATACTTCTTGAATTTCGTCGAAGTAACTTTTTTCTCTTTAATGTGTTTCACCTGCACAATTTGGTCCCACCACATGGATGCCTTTCCCTTGAGATGATAGCTAGAAATTATTCCTTCTACATGTGAAGAATAATTATGCAATTGAAAGTACTTTCTCATGCCTAGAATCCATGTCTTTACATCTTTATCCTTCGTGTGCTCACCATCAAATGTAGTCGGTTTGATTTTGTTCATTTCTCCTCACAACTCATTCACCTTAGACCTCTTCTGATGCTTCCTGACATGGGATGGAATTGAGATTATATGTTCTCTCCTATTGGAATTCCTTTGGGAGTGATGGTGATGTCTATTAGAACTTCTTTATCTACCTTTCTCATCAGGAGACCTATGACTTTCTAATTTGCTTGGGCCATTCTTCCAATCCAAATTCTTTTCAATTTTGTCTAGGCTCTGCATTACATTCATGTTGAATTCCTCCTACTACTCCTTGGATTTCATAAGCCTTTCATTATCATAATTATGACTTTGTACATCTTTCTGCAAATTTTTAATGGTCTTTACCATATTCTTGTTTTCATCCTTTCCTTCTCCATTTCCATTTGAGTTTGTTCCTTCAATACCCACATGGACATCCATCCCTCTGATCTCATCTTCCTGGATATAATCCCCCTATGTCTCTTCCATCCCTTTGCACTCTGTGTTGATCATATTCTTCTCTAACAGTTGTTAACATTTCAAAATTGTGTAGCCAACATAACTTGTTAGACTAATTAACTCAACAATTCCATGAAATTATGAACCATTCTAGTTCAATAATACATCATACTTATTTCTTCCAATTTTCTGAGAAACTCATTATTCAACTCAATTTTCTAGGTGAACAGTTATGTTCTACTATCTAATATATTTCCAATGATTGCTCCATTTCTCAATTTTGAGTCTTGAGAAGAAAGTTAAGGATATTTAAAAATTGTTTTTTTTGTGATGTAATCCTTGTACATTTGTTCTTCTTCTTCAGAGTCGAAATATCTCTCATACCCTTGTTGAATCCTATTTTTAGGTTTATATACTTCTATAATTTCCTTCCAATGTAGATCCGCACAAATAAAACAACCCCACAGGATCCTTTTCTAAGCCCCTTTATGTCCTTAAAAATCAATTTTTGGGCACAAGCCCTTTTTCTTCGACCCCCAATCTCATGTGACCACAGGTTATGACCAAGATCTTAACTGAAAGGTGATTTTTCTGGATCTTTAGGACTTTGGGGATCTAGATCTTCATGCTTCAGAGGATCTTACTACCTTACACCTTATTTCTTATGAATGTCTAAATCACGAACTCTTTCACAGTACATCTTCAAAGCTTTGGGGCTCCGTTGCTTCAAATCTTTGGGACTTAGAAGCTTTAGAACTTCGTCCTTTGGAATCTCTGCCTAATCCACACATTGTTCCCTCTAAATGTTGAACTAGTCAAATCCTGGAGAATCTCTCCAGATCTTCATGCTTCGGAGGTTATTTCATCAACATACTCCCATTCCCCCCAACACTGAATTGGTGAACTTCCATATTCTCATCAACAATCATGCACCAGGGGGGTGTTACATGGAATAAATTAGGAGATGAAATGTGGCCCAATATGATAGGTGACACATGTCGATTTCCAATTGGAACAAAATGTATTTGAAAGAAAGAAACATGATGACATGTGGCAAACATCAAGTGGGACCACATCACCCTACATGACGTTAGTAGGCCATGTCACTCTAGGGCTCCATGACTTCAGAAATTGGGGATTTGGAGGATCTTATAGCACAACACTTCAATTACTCTGAACGCCAAACTAGAAAACCCCTGAAAGTTTCAAGAATCGACATTCCACGCTCATGGCTGAGATCAACGGTCAATAGGAGCTCCGGGACTCCAGGATTTGGAGGATTTCACAACAAAACACATCATTTCCCATGAATGTCAAATCTTCAAACTTCGGGAGTCTTATCAACAATCACACACCAGGGGGAGCTACATGTCGAAAATATAGAGATGACATGTGGCCCAATCTATGGATGACACGTGCCAAGTTCTAATTAGCACAAAAGGTATTTGTAAAACCCAAAAACATATGACATGTGGCATGCTTAGAGTGGGTCCATGTCACCCTAGGTGACGTCAACATGTCACTTCACTCCAACGCTCTAGGACTTTGGGACTTCAGAGGATCTCACACCAAAACACATCAAAACACCTGAAAGTCGAACTTCTGAACTCTCTAACAGGTCCACATCACTCTAGGTGACGTCATCATGCTACATCACTCTGGAGCTCCAAGTCTTCAAAAATTCATATATTTCCTCAACACAAATTCACATTTCTTTCGAACATCGAAGTGGATAACTCTCCGAACTGTGCTTCTATGGAGTTCTGGGACTCCAGCGCTTCATGGATTTGTGTTATAAAAACAGGATCGTAGAGCAATAAAATAAAACAAATGCGAAAATAAAACAAAGAAGATACACAATACAATAGAGACACAGATATACGTGGTTCACCCAGTGTGGGCTACGTCCACCAAAGAAATTGCCAGGTCCTTCCTTCATTATTATCCAACAAATGAAGGGATACAACCTACAGTACACATGTTGTAACTTTCTCTTATTTCTCTCATAGTCTCCTCACTCATAATACAATATTCGTTGTGATACATAGCCGCAATACATTTCCCTCATAAAATAGGGTTTCCTTCTAGAGAAAAGAAAAATAACATAACTTCTATCGTCAGATATACAACCTTATAATGAATGATCCATATTTACAATATACATTTACAAGCCAATTTTTCCTTCAGGGGCATCACCCCCAAACCCCCATCGGGCAACGTTGTCCCCCAAACCTCCATTGGGGTCTCGCTTCCCCTCGGACCCCATAGAGGGGGTAACCCCCCTCTTCACTCCCCCACGTGGATGAGTGTACATTCTTCTAGGGTGTAAAGTATTCATGGGGTATAAACACGACTGAAAACAAAGACCTCTAAATCAGGAAGATAATCAGGCTCCACAACCAACAATCTCCCACTTGGAGACTGATCTCAACAACTCCACCATTGTTGTATCTGTTGGACTATGATCCTTCTTGGGCCTAGCAAATTTCTCATCTTCATCTTCATGCTTGAAGACCAACTGAAACTGAGTAGGAACTTAGTTTCTCCCTGTTTACTCCCTTAGTTAACATGTCTGCAGGATTCTGGCTAGTGTGTATCTTTTCCAACTTCAAATGTCCATCTTCCAAGATGGATTGTATGAAACGGTACATGATTTGTATATTCTTATTTTTCGAATGGAAGTTTGAGATCTTCAATATGAATGACACTCTCACTTTCACAATATAACCTGTTATTCCCCTGCTTCTTTCCCAATTCCTCCATAAACCTTTCTCACAAAATCATTTCTTTACTAGGATCTATAGCAAAAACATACTCTACCTATGTTGTTAAAAGTGCAACAACCTTTTGTAGTCTCAAAATACATCTTACTTTTGTTCCACCTATAGTAAAATCATACCCCGTGGTGCTCCTCTTGCTATCTTTATCACCTGCCATATCTGAATCAACATATCCTCGTAGAACAGTGTCTGAACCCCCAAAACATAATGCATGAGTATAAGTACCTCTAAAATACCTAAGAATACACTTTATTTCCTCCCAATGTTCTTTACCTAGATTGTTTGTATACATTCTCACAACTCCCACTGCATGTGCAATATCTGGTCTTGTGAAAACCATCGCATACATCAAGCTGCCAATTGCTGATGAATAAGGGACCTTGGACATGTATTATATCTCCTAATTTGTATTGGGACACATTTCCTTAGTTAATTTGAAATGGATGGCCAAAGGAGTACTAATTGGTTTTTCATTCTACATTCTAAACCTCTCCAACACCTCCTATATGTACTCACCCTGAGACAATGTCAATTTGCGATTTTTCTTGTTTCTTGCTATTCTCATACCAAGGATTTTCTTTGCAGCACCCAAATCCTTCATCACAAATGAATTAGATAATTTATGCTTGAGAACATTTATATCCTGCATATTAGACCATGTAACAAGAATTTCATCTACATACAATAGCAAGATAATATAGCTTCCATGTTCTAGCCTTAAATAAATACAGTGATCAGAATGACATCTACTATAACCTTGTTATGTCATAAACCTATCAAACTTCAAATACCACTACCTTGGATATTTATTTAGTCCATACAAGCTCTTCTTCAACCTGCATACCAAATTCTCCTTCCCTTTGACCTCATACCCCTGTGGATTTTGCATATAAATATTTCTCCAAATCCCCATGGAGAAAAGTTGTTTTTACATCTAAATGTTCAATATGCAAATCTTCTACTACCAAAAGACTTAAAATAGTACTAATTGAAGTCATTTTAACAAATGGGAGAAAATATTTCATCAAAATATATACCTTTCTTTTGTGCAAACCCCTTTACAACAAGTATAGCCTTGTACCGTTTTTTTCCTCCATATTCTTCCTTCAATTTGTAAACCCATTTATTATGCAATGCTCTTTTTCCTGCAAGCAACTGAACCAAGTCCCAAGTCTGTTTATTTACCAAGGAATCCATTTCCTCTTTCATTCCTTTCTCCCACTTATTTTTTGTGTCTACCTGCATTGCCTCTTCATAACATTCTAGTTCACCAGAATCAATCAACAATAAATAATACAATGAAGAAGAGTATTATTTAGGGGGTCTACTTAACTTGGTATATATTATAACAAAACTTGCAGGAGTTTGAGGTACCTGTTGATCCTGTTATTATACATTTTGATTTTTTGGTACCTTTGGAGTTTCTTTTTCAATGATCTCATCAAGAATTGTGTATTCTAGTTTTTCTTTTTTTTGTTTCTTTCCCTGCAATTGATCTTTGTACATTACCTTCTCATTGAATATGGCATCTCTACTCCTAATGATTTTTTTATTTTCATAATCCTATAAGCGATAACCAAAATCATTAACATTGTATCCAATAAAGGTACACTTATTGGATTTTTCCTCAAGCTTTGTTATATTTTCTTTATAAATATGGACAAATGATTCACAACTGAAAGTATTCAAAAAAGAATAGTTTACCTTTTTACCTATCCATGCCTCCTCCAGAATTCTACCATCCAAAGAGATTGAAGGTCCTCTGTTTATTAAGTAAACAACAGTATCTACAACACTTCCCGAAACTGTAAGGGGAAACTACCATGCAGTCTCATACTCCTTTCACACTCCCTGATTGTTCTGTTCATCCTTTCTAACACACCATTTTCTTTTGGTGTTCCTCAAACTATCTTCTCTCTACGAATCCCATGGTATGAAAAATAATCATCAAAATCCTTGCTACAATATTCACCTCCATTGTATGATCTGAGACACTTCAACCTTTTTCCTGTCTCATTCTCAACCAAAGATTTCCATTTCTTAAAAGTATCAAAAACATCATTTTTTTGTCGAATGCAATAAACCAAAGTTTTTCTAGTTGCCTCATCAATAAAAGTAACATAATAATGAGATCCAAAAAGATCTGATACCTTAGTTGGTCCCCATACATCTATATGCACAAGGTCTAACCTTTCACTCTTATTTTCTTTTTCGACTCTGATAAATATGACTCATTTATGTTTTCCATAAACACAATGCTCATAGAAATCCAAATCAATTTGTTTAATATCTCGAAATTTTTTTATTTTGTGAAGTATATGCATCCCCTTCTCACTCATTTGTCCAAGCCTAGTATACCATAGTGTTGTATCCACTCCTGTAGAAGCTAAAGAGATAGAAGATTCAGTATTACCAGTTCATAAATAAAATCTACCTACCTTCTCTCCTTTTTCTATCACCAATGATCCTTTGGTGACCTTCCACACCTTATCTGTAAATATGGATATACAACCTTCACTTTCCAACTACCCTGTTGAAATTATATGTTTCCTTAGATATGGAACATGTCTTACCTCTTTCAACAACCAATGGTTTCCATTGCTTTGCTTTATTTTTACCTTTCCCATTCCAACAATTTTGCATGGTGCGTCATCACCTAAATGAAACTATCCAAAATCACCTTGAACGTAATCTAGAAAATGTTTCCTATGGGGTGGGAAATGAAATGAAGCCTATGAATCTACTACACAAGACTCAGAAATATTATCTACAAAAAGAATCAAAGCATCTTGTAACACATCACCTGTTACATTTGCTTCCTGATTTTTCTCTTATTGTCTATCTCTTTGTTTCTTTGGAGCTTTGCATTCTTTCTTCATATGTTCTTTCTTCCCACAATTCCAACACTCTATATTTTCAAATCTATATTTGGATTTCCCCTTTCTAGAATTCTCGTGGTTCCCTGAGGCCTTTCCTCTATCATTTTTTCTTCCCATGTTCTCCATGTTTAACGCATTACCTGATGTCTCACCTTTTATTTTTCGTCACATTTCCTCGCTAAGGATAACACCAACAACATCATCAAATTTTAAAGTATTTGAAACAGAGACAGAGTTACTTACATCCATGACCAAGTCGTTCCAACTTTCTGGCAATGAGCACAAGATTATAAGAGCCCTGACCTCATCATCAAAGTCCACTTTTACAGAACTTATTTGATTAGTAACTGTATTAAATTAATTTAATTGATCTGCAATAGACTCAGCTTTTGACATATTCATATTAAATAATATCTTCATTAGAAATACATTATTGGACATTGAGGGTTTTTCATACAGTTTGACCAATGCATCCATAATCTCCTTCATTGTATTTTCTTTCGAAATATTGAAAACCATCGATGCTTCCAGGCTCGGTCGTATCGTTCCTAGTGTGTTTCTGTCAAGAACCTCCCATTCTTTGTCCTTCATGGTCTTTTGTTTTTTTTCTATTCCACCCAATGGTAGGAATAGATCATTCTTATATAAATAATCTTCCATATGCAAATTCCATAACTGGTAATTTTGGCCATTAAATTTCTCGACCCTAAACTTTCCATATTCTGCCATTTTCCCCACTCGAACCAAGAACCCTCTTTTCTTGCGAGTTACCTTTCCCTCTGATACCAGTTGTTACAAAAAAAAGATCACAGAGTAATAAAATAAAACAAATGCGGAAATAAAACACAGAAGATACACAATACAATAGAGACACAAATATACGTGGTTCACCTAGTGTGGGCTACGTCCACCAAAGAAATTGTTAGGTCCTTCCTTCATTATTATCTAGCAAATGAAGGGATACAACCTACAACACACCCGTTGTAACTTCCTCTTCTTTCTCTCATAGTCTCCTCACTCAGAATACAATATTCGCCATGATACATAGTTGCAATACATTTCCATCATAAACTAGGGTTTCCTTCTAGGGTTTCCTTCTAGGGAATAAAACCTTAACATAACTTCTACCATTAGATCTACGACCTTATAATGAACGGTCCAAATTTACAATGAAATTACAACATACATTTACAAGGAATTTTTTCCTTCAGGGGATCACTTTCCCCCAGACCCCACAGAGGGGTAACCCCCCTCTGCACTCCCCCGCATGGAGGAGTGTACATTCTTCTGGGCTGTAAAGTCTTCATGGGGTATAAACATAGCTGGAAAAAAAACCTCTAAATCAGGAAGATAATTAGTCTCCACAACCAACACTTTGGGCTTCAGAACTTTTTTGTGTTGATCATCATACAACCCCCGAACTGTCAAACGATGAAATTTTGAACACTTTCTAATCTGCGAACACATGTCTTCGATAATGGATGGCCCAAATTGGTTCCGAACTTCAGAACTCCGAGGAAAACTCCACTCTGCGCAACCATAACCATATTTCCCCAGATTGTCAAACTACCAAACCACTTGGTGGATCCAACGACTCGCCTTCTCCCAAATGATATATGGTGTGGGTTCACTCCGGGACTTCAAAGATTTGGGTATTTTTCCTCCTTTTTTCAAAGTCTTAAAACTTGTTGAAGCAACGAAGTCCGAAGGGCTTGAACAGTTAATCGTCGTACTCTGTTCCCAGATCTGACGGCTATGAAGGATTCATATCTTTCCTGAACATATCCTATTTTCATTTTGGTTTCCCTTACTACTACACCTCGTGATCTTTCAAACACAGCTAAGGTGTTCTCTCAATTCCCTCCTGGAACTCATGGATGCTTTGAAACTTGAATTTTTTCCATTTTGACAACAATTCACTTTGAAAATTTTTCTTCAATTTTCACTTACACGTCCCAATCTAGGATTAGTGTTTAAAACCAGATCTCTTATACCAGATTGTAATGCACCCAGCCTTAGAACTTCTAGGATATGCCACACATTAACTCTTATGAAACTGCATAAACTGTAACATACCTGGCCTTCCATGCCAACCATGCGAACTCCATAAAAACAACAATACCATATATGTGTGTGTGTGTGTGTGTGTGTGTGTGTGTGTGTGTGTGTGTGTGTGTGTAACTTTAAATAGACAAATACATTCTTCCAATATATAGATTTATGCATAAATAACATTAAACATATACATGCAGCATACACAAGAAATTCCCATAAACATAAAGACATGCATAAATACACATCATGCAATAAACACACTATTGATACTTATCTTTTATATAATTCCACCAATTGTGTGAAAACCTTCCACGATCCTACCAGCCTTAGACCACGTTGCTCATCACTCTCACAAGTGGGTCACCCCCAAGATGGGACTAAACTCCACTCGAGTAAAGGGATTCCTAGGCTAGGATGAGACAAATTAGACAACAAGAAGGATCTCCTTCCAGGAACCAACTCAAACTAACATCGTACAGCCTTTCATTCCCAAAATTTCTGTCCCACCCTAAGAAGTGCGCCCCTTCTCTTCTCAACAGTCCTTTGACTACCCCACTTCCCTTCTAGGGCTTTATCAACAGGTCGAACATGAATTTTCAGAGAACTATAGATGCAGTTTGGATCCCTTAGTAAATTACTTTCCCAACAACTTTCTCACCTGGAGAGAGTTTCTCATAGGACTGGCAACCCTCCACTTCAATTCACAGGGCTGACAACCCACCTCTTAAAACCCACGGGCCTAAAAATCGATTTCTTCGGTCTAGAGCTTAAGTCAACCAGTTACAAGTAATGATGAAAACAATAGTAGCATTCAGCTAAGGCCCCAACAAAATTCAGGTATGGAACAAGTGATGGCAGCATCAACAACCTTCAAGTTTGGTTTAGGAGTTTCCCATAACAGCAAGGTATAGGTGCAATACTCCTCCCAGGATGGTTACGAGTTACTGTTGGTAATAGGAACAATACATGGTATCTTCGGGAGTGCATGCAGGATGGAGGGTGCCAATCATGAAGAGGTCGATTGATGGAGAATATGGCTGAGTATGTGAATGGATGAGAGAGTGGGAAATTGAATAATTCCCCCCACCTTTATATGCATGCTCCCTTGATGACACATGGCTCTCAAGGAGCTCGTTTCTCTCCACTTGGGATTCATTCTCTTTCCCATAAGAACTTAGGATAAACTAATTATCCTCACCATAGTTTTTGGGAATAATATTATAATATTCCCTTGGAGATAATCCCTTTATCTTAGCCCCTGCCTTTCCCTTCCTAGTGGAGTTTCATCCCCCATATGATTTTATCGTGGTCGGTCTACATGTAGTGATGTATTATATTAATTATATGAGTGTTTACACATACAAAAATATGCTCATTGGCCTTTAGCATCTAGGCTCTCTGACCTAATCATCACATAAGCCTCCTAGCTTATAATCACTTGGATCTCTTGCCTATAAAGCATGTTTACAATTCAACTGGGGCTCAGTATTGGGGGTATTACACTTTTCAGCACCCACATCAATCCAAAGTAAACCAGCTCTCTTCTACCTAGCTTGTGTAACCAAAGAGAATGTACCCCCTTCTCTGCCATTCAATCCCTCAAGTTGTCCATCTCCTTCTAGGGATTTAGTGCATCTGGTCAAGAATATCCATGTTGGGACTCTCAGGATTCATAGTTGTGAGAAAAATTGAACACGGGCCAAATTATCTTCGGCATGTAAGAATTAATTCATGGCTAGAATACACCAGCAATCTTTACAGCCAACAAGACCATGGCTCCTCTAAAAAAAATATTTTTTCTTTCCCAATCCAAAACATGAATGAGGAAGACAAGTTTGTAAAAGAATGAGTGGAGGAAGAATAGAATGAAAGGTGTTATCACTGAATAATGAACAATGAGTGAGTGAAAATGAATCCCCAAACAACCCACAAGATGGGTTTATATCTTTACTTTCAAATCAAGAACCACATGGCATTCCCCAAGATGCTCATGTAACCACTCCTCTCCATTAAACAATTATGGGTAAATAAAATATAAAATAAATACTTAGCTCCTCAAGCCCCCTCTCTTGTTGAATCATAGCCCCCTATAACTATTTTCCTTGTATTTCTAGCAGCCAGTGATGTATTTATTATTAATAATGATCAAAACATTAAATTTCCTAGGCACATTGGCCTCTTTTAATTATTTGGGCACTCTGGCCTTTCATAGATTAACAAAATAAATTGTTTAATACGGGGCTCAAAAAACCGGGGTATTACAGAAGACCTTCTACATTCAAGAAACAAATAAGCTTCAATAATTGTGAAAGAAACAACCAAAGAGAATATCTTGATCTACCAAGGAAGAATTACAAAAGGACTACACCACAAAGAAGATCATTCACTCCAGGTATGTAAATTTATTTTATGGTCGTTGTTTTAATTGTAATAAATTTGGAAATAAAGTTGTATATTAAAGGGATTATGAAAGAAATGATCAGGAAACAAATGCATATGTGGCTCTACATAATATTGAATGTTGCAAATGCCACAACTATGGACATATAGCTCAAAATTGTAGAAGCGTGATAAAGCCTCCCATGAAATAAAATACCAATGACATATACAAGAAGGCTTGGAAAAGAAGTGAAGAACAAGAAGAGAAGGTAAATGAAGAACAATTCCAAGGAATCATGCTTACAGGATATGCAACAAAAACAGATCATGATGAATTTACAAGCAAAGAAGAAAGTGCTAGAATTCAATCAAAGGATGAAGAAGAATATATCAAAACTCGGGATGATGATAGAATTCAGAAATAGGATGAAGAGGAAGATTACTCCGCATCAGGGAAGGTATTGTTATGAGCCATCTAGCTTGGAGACTCTCGATAAATATGAATATTTAATAGGGGGAGTCAGTGCAGTCCATATTAAAGATTAAAGAAGCATATTTCAAGTAGTGGTTGCAGAGACAGATTCAGAGCAGTCAGATAACAAAAGTACATAGTAAGAGTTTGATTGGTTGAGAATTATATTTCCACACATGTGTCAATTGGCAGTTACAAAATAAAAAAATTATGATTATATTGCACAGGGATATCTTCAATACAAGTTTTTCTAGACATGCAAAGTTTGATGAGAATATAGATCAAATCAGTGGACATATTTGATTCAGTCTGATAAACAAGAACATGTGATGATCAGTTATATTATATTCATGAGAAGTCTTCAGAATGGTAGAGTGATAGATGGGTCAACATTGTGGACAGTTGATTAATAGAGTTATGGATAGTTTGTGACATGTGGACAGATATGGATTCATGATATTATTAGCAGGTACAAGAAACACGGGTCAGATGCATAGTTGTATATTTACAATTGGAATCATTAGAATCAGTTGGAATCAGTTGGTCATAGGAAGGAAAGCAATGAAAGGTATATCAGAACAAGGAAAGAGAAGTTTTCAGCAAAATCTATATCATCATAATGAAATCATTTGATAGCATGGTCAAGTGAACATGACAAGTGATTGAAGAAATAAAATTTTGAATTATTTTTATATATGTCAGTGAAATTCAAGAAACACCAATGGACAATAAGTAGCACTAGAAGAGAGGAAAGGAAACATTTCACAAGTAGTTCTACATATTGTAGAGAAGGAAATTCATCAGAGAGAGAGATGTATAGAAAGGAATATTAGTAGCATACAGATACAGAGACATACCCATAGGGGGAGCTAATATTTTACCCATGATTGATTACAAGGGGTACAGTATCAGGATATTGACAAGGGGAGAGAAATAATAATTGCATGAAGACAGGGGGAGCAACCCCAAGGTGAGATACCATTTTCCATTGATGTCAAAGGTGGAGAGATAGAAACATTGATGAGGAGTCATTATCACAGGGGAGGATGAGCATGAGTGTTTTCATGTCTAAGTGTTCCCATCAATGTTGTTGTTGCCATCAATGCCAAAGGGGGAGATTGTTCAACAATTGATTGTCATTGATGTCAAACCTTGAAGAGTGATCTTGGAGATTGATGTCAACCCTTGGATAAGTCTACAATCCCCATAAATGTGGATGAGATCATTTGGTAGTTGGTTATCATGTGTATGATCGATATTGATTAAGAGTTGGTTGGGTACATTCGATGTAGTTTGCATGTAGCCCCAAAGGTATGGTTATGGGACCCTAAGTTGATTTTGGAATAATGACCTGAAGGACAGTGAATTACATGTAAGACTATCATATATGTATATCACACATCATGTCATTTTCGTTGATATGTGTAATTCCATGTGGTTCCTCACGGTTAGGAAGATATAGCCTTTTAAAGTTTGAATCCCCGAAGAGTGGACAAGAATCCCATATAATAAGTCTTTGTCAAAGGGGTAAAGTTGTTGTAACAAGAAAACCCTAGAATCCCTAAATTAAGGAAAGGAGTTAGCTATCACAAGTATAAATAAACCTCAAGGATTCATTCATAAGCACACTCATACACTTATTCATTGCTTATATTTCTTTTGATCTAGTGATCTTTTGTTAAGGTTGTAGCATCATTTTCTGAGGTAGAAAAAAAGGGTCGACAACGAAAAATATCAAAGTTACAACAAAACCCTAGTTTTTGAGGTATACACGAGTTTTCGGCCACTAAGGGAGCATATGTATGAGGGTTGCAGTGGAGGAAAGAGTGTATATGCACAGGTTGTAGAAGGGAAAGTTGCGTACATATGAAAAGATCATGAAAATTTCAATAGATGTTGGTACCATGTCCCTAGAGTCTGAAAGCAAGTTCACAGGTCAATATTCTATAGGTTTAGTTCATTTATATAAGTTCTAGTATGGTTATTAGTTTGTTTTTATGCTTATATTTTCTAATAATGTGGTGAATTCTTGAGGTATTCTTGGTATGGCTGTTGTTGTACTTGGATATGGTATATGTTGGTTGGCTGGTTGAGTGAGGAGCACTCTTATGAATAGTACAACATATGACATGGTTATTATAGTTCATATCTTTGAGTTTCTTGTACATGGTTCAGGGATGTTTATGTTGTATGGTGATGTCACGAGGGACATGCATTGGCTCTTTGATATGCTTCATTGATGAAATGGTATAAATATGCATATAGTTGTTGATATGGTATATGGTACAGGATTGAAACTTGATATGGTATATGGTTGAGATACATTTCTTGGAATATGGTTTGTGGTACATGGTATGGTATATGGTATGGTACAGGTGTTAATGTACATGGTTGTTGTGCATGGTTGGCACATGATTGGTATATATTTATGTGCATGTACATGGTTGATGTGCATGATTGATGTGCATGGTTGGCACATGGTTGGTACAGCTTGATGTGCATGTACATGGTTATTACATGGTTGATTTACATGGTTGGTACATGGTTATTAGTATAGGTTGAGGTACAGGTTGATGCATGGTTGATGCATGTTACAAGTTGGTACCTGGTTGAGACACATATCTTTTGATGGTATGTGGTGATGTTGGTACATTCTTGGTCGAGAAATGTGTTGGTGATGTTGAGAATATGGTTTGATTTATGCTCTTTGTGATCTTGGCATGAGTTCCATGTGGATGAGAGTGGATCCGGTTTATTGGATGTTAGAATTATTGGTTGGATATGTTGTTGTGACAGTGATTGGTTGATCAATGACAGGTTGATGTGATAGGTTGGATATAGTGACAAGTTGGAAATAGTGACAGGTTACAGGTTGATGTGACAATGACAAAGTTTGTGGTAGTGGCAGTGGGAGAGTCTATGACAGTTGGTCTAAACTTGTATTTCAAGGTGGTAGGATGGGCAAGGAAAGGGGGTTGTAGCCTCCTTCTGGTTGGAGCCGGAGAATTAGGGAGTTGGAGCTTCCTTTAGGTTGGAGCTTGAGAATAAAGGGCTTGTAGCGTCCTTCTGGTTGGATCTAGAGAATTCAGGGAATTGTAGCTTACTCCATGTTAGAGCATGAGAATAGGGGTTTGGAGCCTCCTTCCAGTTGCAGCTGGAGAATTTGGAAGTTCGTTCTTCCTATGAATAAATTCTTGATATATATAATAAAACATTATGTGGTTTTCTCCCATTTGAGTTTCCACGTAAATATTGGTGTATTGTGTTATTGATGTGATGTCGATGTGATGCTACTTATGTTTACATGCTTATGATATATATATATATA
>JASDQU010436047.1:200330-214862 GCA_032191745.1 Picea mariana
TTTGCATTACAGCTGTCATGACTAGAAGAGCCCAACTAGGCATGTAAGTGCTCACTTTTTGCTCACACATTGACAAAAAGAGCACGAACACCAATATTTTTGGAAAGTTGGATTTCCTTTATACTGATCATATAGGCATTTAACTCGCCTTATGGTCTCCTCCAAAGTCTTGGGATCATCATATCATATCTTGTCACTGATGAATGATGGCATCCCACTCAAATACCTATGAACTTGATTGTCTCATCCTTGATGAAGGAGACATACTTCAACAGTTCCAAAAACCTTCTTTCATATTCATCGATGGCCATACTTCCAAGCTTGATATCAAAGAACTCTATCATTTTCTTGTCATAATATCTCTTAGTCAAGTATTTCTTTTCAAAATACTTCTTGAATTTCGTCCAAGTAACTTTTTTCTCTTTAATGTATTTCACCTGCACAATTTGGTCCCACCACATGGATGCCTTTCCCTTGAGATGATAGCTAGAAATTATTCCTTCTGCATGTGAAGAATAATTATGCAATTTAAAGTACTTTCTCATGCCTAGAATCCATGTCTCTACATATTCATCCTTCTTGTGCTCACCATCAAATGTAGGAGGTTTGATTTTGTTCATTTCTCCTCACAACTCATCCACCTCAGACCTCTTCTGATGCTTTCTGACATGGGATGGACTTGATATTATATGTTCTCTCCTATTGTAATTCCTTTGGGAGTGATGGTGATGTCTATTAGAACTTCTTTATCTACCTTTCTCATCCGAAGACCTATGACTTCCTAATTTTCTTGGGCCATTCTCCCTATCCAATTTCTTTTCAATTTTTTCTAGGCTCTGCATTAACTTCATGTTGAAGTCCTCCTACTACTCCTTTTATTTCATAAGACTTTCATTATCATAATTATGACTTTGTACATATTTCTGCAAATTTTTAATGGTCTTTACCATATTCTTGTTTTCATCCTTTCCTTCTCCATGTCCATTTGAGTTTGTTCCTTCAATACCCACATGGACATCCATCCCTCTGATCTAATCTTCCTGGATATAATCCCCCTGTGTCTATTCCATCCCTTTTCACTCTATTTTGATCATGTTCTTCTCTAACAGTTGTTAACTTTTCAAAAATGTGTAGTCAATAGAACTTGTTAGACTAATTGACTCAACAATTCCATGAAATTATGAACAATTCTAGTTCAATAATACATCATACTTATTTCTTCCAGTTTTCTGAGAAATTCATTGTTCAGCTCAATTTTCTAGGTGAACAGTTATGTTCTACTATCTAATATCTTTCCAATTACTACTCTCTTTCTCAATTTTGAGTCTTGAGAAGAAAGTTAAGGATATTTAAAATATGTTTTTTTTGTGATGTAATCCTTGTACATTTGTTATTCTTCAGTCAAAATATCTCTCAGACCCCTATTGAATCCTATTTTTAGGTTTATATACTTCTATACTTTCCTCCCAATGTAGATCTGCACAAATAAAATAACCCCACAGGATCCTTTTCTAAGCCCCTGTATGTCCTTAAAAATCAATTTTTGGGCACAAGCCCTTTTTCTTCGGCCCCTAATCTCATGTGACCACAGGTTATGACCAAGATCTTAACTGAAAGGTAATTTTTATGGATCTTTGGGACTTTGGGGATCCAGATCTTCATGATTCAGAGGCTCTTACTACCTTACACCTTATTTCTTCTGAATGTCTAACTCACGAACTCTTTCACGGTACATCTTCGAATCTTTGGGGATCTGTTGCTTCAGAGCTTTAGGAATTCGGAGCTTCATAACTTTGTCCTTTGGAATATCTGCCTAATCCACACATCGTTCCCTCTTAACGTTGAACTGGTGAATTCCTAAAGAATCTCTTTAGATCTTCGTGCTTCGGAGGTTCTTCCATCAACATACTCCCATTCCCCCCATCACTGAATTGGCGAACTTCCAGAGTCTCATCAACAATCACACATTAGGGGGGTGCTACATGGAAGAAATAAGGATATGAAATGTGGCCCAATATGACAGGTGACACATGTCAATTTCCAATTGGAACAAAATGTATTTGAAATCAAGAAACATGATGACATGTGGCAATCATCAAGTGGGTCCACGTCACCCTACGTGACGTCAGTAGGCCATGTCACTCTAGTGCTCCATGACTTTGGAAATTCAGGGTTTGGAGGATCTTATAGCACAACACTTCAATTACTCTGAACACCAAACTAGAAAACCCCCGAAGGTTTCAAGAATCGACATTCCACACTCATGGTTGAGATCAATGGTCGATGGGAGCTCTGAGACTCCGAGATTTGGAGGATTTCACAACACAACACATAATTTCCCATGAATGTCAAATCTTCGAACTTCGAGAGTCTTATCAACAATCACACACCAAAGGGAGCTACATGTCGAAAATATAGATATGACATGTGGCCCAATCTATGGGTGACATGTGCCAAGTTCTAATTAGCACAAAAGGTATTTGTAAAACCCAAAAAAATATTACATGTGGCATGCTTAGAGTGGGCCCACGTCACCCTAGGTGACGTCAACATGTCACTTCACTCCGACACTCTAATACTTTGGGACTTAGGGACTTCGGAGGATCTCACACCAAAAAAAATCAAAACACCTGAACATCGAACTTCTAAACTCTCGAACAGGTCCACGTCACTCTAGGGGACGTCATCATGCTACATCAATTTGGAGCTCCAGGACTTCAGAAATTCAGATATTTCCTCAACACAACTTCAAATTTCTTTCAAACATCGAAATGGATAACACTCTGAATTGTGCTTCTATGGAGTTCCGAGACTCCAACGCTTCATGGATTTGTGTTAGAAAAATAGGATCACAGAGAAATAAAATAAAACAAATGTGGAAATAAAACAAAGAAGATACACAATACAATAGAGAAACTGATATATGTGGTTCACCCAGTGTGGGCTACGTCCACCAGAGAAATTTCCAGGTCCTTCCTTCATTATTATCCAACAAATGAAGGGATACAACCTACAGTACACATGTTGTAACTTTCTCTTATTTCTCTCACATTCTCCTCACTCATAATACGATATTCGTTGTGATACATAGCCACAATACATTTCCCTCATAAAATAGGGTTTCCTTCTAGAGAAAAAAAACCTAACATAACTTCTACCGTCAGATCTACGACCTTATAATGAATGGTCCATATTTACAATGAAATTAGAATATACATTTAGAAGGCAATTTTTCCTTCGGGGGCATCGCCCTCGAACCCCCATCAGGCAACGTTGTCCCCCAAACCTTCGTTGGGGTCCCGCTTTCCCTCGGACCCCATAGAGAGGGTAACCCCCCTCTTCACTCCCCCACATGGAGGAGTGTACATTCTTCTGGGGTGTAAAGTATTCATGGGGTATAAACACATCTGAAAACAAAGACCTCTAAATCAGGAAGATAATCAGGCTCCACAACCAACAATCTCCCACTTGGAGACTGATCTCAACAACTCCACCGTTGTTGTATCTATTGGACTATGATCCTTCTTGGACCTAGAAAATTTCTCATCTTCATCTTCAGGCTTGAAGACTAACTGAAACTGAGTAGGAACTCAGTTTCTCCCTGGTTACTCCCTTAGTTAACATGTCTACAGGATTCTGGCTAGTGTGTATCTTTCGCAATTTCAAGTGTCCATTTTCCAAGATGGATTGTATGAAATGGTACATGATTTGTATATTCTTATTCTTCGAATGGAAGTTTGAGATCTTTGCAATATGAATGACACTCTCACTTTCACAATATAACCTGTTATTCCCCTGCTTCTTTCCCAATTCCTCCATAAACCTCTGTAACCAAATCATTTCCTTACTAGGCTCTATAGCAACAACATACTATGCCTATGTTGTTAAAAGTGCAACAACCTTTTGCAGTTTCAAAATACATCTTACTGTTGTTCCACCTATAGTAAAAACTTACCCTGTGGTGCTCCTCCTGCTATCTTTATCACCTGCCATATATGAATCAACATATCCTTGTAGAACAGTGTCTGAACCTCCAAAACATAATGCATGAGTAGAATTACCTCTCAAATACCTAAGAATACACTTTATTTCCTCCCAATGTTCTTTACCTAGATTGTTTGTATACATGCTCACAACTCCCACTGGATGTGCAATATTTGGTCTTGTGAAAACCATCACATACATCAAGCTGCCAATTGTTGATGAATAAGGGACCCTGGACATGTATTATATCTCCTAATTTGTATTGGGACACATTTCCTTAGTTAATTTTAAATTGTTGGCCAAAGGTGTACTAACTGGTTTTTCATTCTACATTCTAAACCTCTCCAACACCTTCTATATGTACTCACCCTAAGACAATGTCAATTTGCGATTTTTCTTGTTTCTTGTTATTCTCATACTAAGGATTTTCTTTGCAGCACCCAAATCCTTCATCGCAAATGAATTAGCTAATTTCTTCTTGAGAACATTTATATCCTGCATATTAGACCCTGCAACAAGCATGTCATCTACATACAATAGCAAGATAATATAGCTTCCATTTTCTAGCCTTTTAAAATAAATACAGTGATCATAATGACATCTACTATAACCTTGTTCTGTCATAAACCTATCAAACTTCAAATACCACTACCTTGGATCTTTATTTAGTCCATACAAGCTCTTCTTCAACCTGCATACTGAATTCTCCTTCCCTTTGACCTCATACCTTTGTGACTGTTGTATATAAATTGTTCTCCAAATCCCCAAGGAGAAAAGTTGTTTTTACATTTAAATGTTCAAGATGAAAATCTTCTACTACCAAAAGACTTAAAATAGTACTAATTGAAGTCATTTTAACAACAGGAGAAAATATTTCATCAAAATATATACCTTTATTTTGTGCAAACCCCTTTACAACAAGTATAGCCTTGTACCACTTTTTTCCTCCATATTCTTCCTTCAATTTGTAAACCCATTTATTCTGCAATGCTCTTTTTCCTGCAGGTAACTAAACCAAGTCCCAAGTCTGGTTATTTACCATGGAATCCATTTCCTCTTTCATTCCTTTCTCCCACTTATTTTTTGTGTCTACCTGCATTGCCTCTTCATAACATTCTAGTTCACCAGAATTAGTCAACAATAAATAATACAATGAAGGAGAGTATCGTTTAGGGGGTCTACTTAACCTGGTATATATTCTAACAAAACTTGCAGAAGTTTGAGGTACCTATTGATCCTGTTATTGTACATTTTGATTTTCTGGTACCTTTGGAGTTTCTTTTTCAGTGATCTCATCAAGAATTGTGTATTTTGGTTTTTCTTTTTCCTGTTTCTTTCCCTGCAACTGATCTTTGTACATGACCTTATTGAATATGACATCTCTACTCCTAATGATTTTTTTATTTTCATAATCCCATAAGCGATAACCAAAATCATTAACATTGTATCCAATAAAGGTACACTTATTAGATTTTTCCTCAAGCTTTGTTATATTTTCTTTATCAATATGGACAAATGATTCACAACCGAAAGTATTCAAAANACCTGTCCATGCCTCCTCCAGAATTCTACCATCCAAAGAGATTGAAGGTCCTATGTTTATTAAGTAAACAATAGTATCTACAACACTTCCTAGAACTGTAAGGGGAAACTACCATGCAGTCTCATACTCCTTGCATGCTCCCTAATTGTTCTGTTCATCCTTTCTGACACACCATTTTCTTGTGGTGTTCCTCAAATTGTATTCTCTCTACGAATCCCATGGTATGAAAAATAATCATCAAAATCCTTGCTCCAATATATCATCAAAATCCTTGCTCCAATATTCACCTCCATTGTATGATCTGAGACACTTCAACCTTTTTCTTGTCTCATTCTCAACCAAATCTTTCCATTTCTTAAAAGTATCAAAAACATCAATTTTTTGTCGAATGCAATAAACCCAAGTTTTGCTAGTTGCGTCATCAATAAAAGTAACATAATAACGAGATCCACCAATATATGATACCTGAGTTGGTCCCTATACATATGTATGCACAAGGTCTAACCTTTCACTCTTCTTTTCTTTTTTCACTCTGAGAAATATGACTCGTTTTTGTTTTCCATAAACACAGTGCTCACAGAAATCCAAATCAAAATGTTTAATATCTGGAAACAAATTTATTTTGTGAAGTATATGCATCCCCTTCTCACTCATTTGTCCAAGCCTAGTATACCATAGTGTTGTATCCACTCATGTAGAAGCTAAAGAGATAGAAGAGACAGTATTACCAGTTCATAAATACAATCTACCTACCTTCTCTCCTTTTTCTATCACCAATGATCCTTTGGTGACCTTCCACACCTTGTCTGTAAATATGGATATACAACCTTCACTTTCCAACTACCCTGTTGAAATTATATGTTTCCTTAGATATGGAACATGTCTTACCTCTTTCAACAACCAATGGTTTCCATTGCTTTGCTTTATTTTTACCTTTCCCATTCCAACAATTTTGCATGGTGCGTCATCACCTAAACGAAACTATCCAAAATCATCTTGAATGTAATCTAGAAAATGTTTCCTATGGGGTGGGGAATGAAATGAAGCCTATGAATCTACTACCCAAGACTCAGAAATATTATCTACAGAAAGAATCAAAGCATCTTGTAACACATCACCTGTTACATTTGCTTCCTGATTTTTCTCTTCTTGTCCATCTCTTTGTTTCTTTGGAGCTCTGCAGTCTTTCTTCATATGTCCTTTCTTCCCACAATTCCAACACTCTATCTTTCCAAATCTATATTTGGATTTTCCTTTCTAGAATTCCCGTGGTTCCCTGAGGCCTTTCCTCTATCATTTTTTCTTCTCATGTTCTCCATGTTTAACACATTACCTGATGTCTCAGCTTTTCTTTTCTGTCACATTTCCTCGCTAAGGATAACACCAACAACATCACCAAATTTTAAAGTATTTGAATGAGAGACGGAGTTACTTACATCCATGACCAAGTCATTCCAGCTTTCTGGCAATCAACACAATATTATAAGAGCCCTGACCTCATCATCAAAGTCCACTTTTACATAACTTATTTGATTAGTAACTGTATTAAATTAATTTAATTGATTTGCAACAGACCCACCTTCTGACATATTCATATTAAATAATACCTTCATTAGAAATACCTTATTGGACGTTGAGGGTTTTTCATACAGTTTGACTAATGCATCCATAACCTCCTTCATTGTATTTTCTTTCGAAATATTGAAAACCATCGATGTTGCTAGGCTCAACCATATCATTCCTAGTGCATTTCTGTCAAGAACCTCCCATTCTTCGTCCTTCATGGTCGTTTGCTTCTTTTCTATTCCACCCAATGGTAGGAATAGATCATTCTTATATAAATAATCTTCCATATGCATCTTCCATAACTGGTAATTTTGGCCATTAAATTTCTCGACCCTAAAATATTCTGCCATTTCTCCCACTCAAACCAAGAACCCTCTTTTCTTGCGAGTTACCTTTCCCTCTGATACCAGTTGTTAGAAAAACAGGATCACAGAGCAATAAAATAAAACAAATGCATAAATAAAACACAGAAGATACACAATACAATAGAGACACAAATATATGTGGTTCACCTAGTGTGGGCTACGTCCACCAGAGAAATTGTCAGTTCCTTCCTTCATTATTATCCAACAAATGAAGGGATACAACCTACAACACACCCACTATAAATTCCTCTTCTTTTTCTCACAGTCTCCTCACTCAAAATACAATATTCACCATGATACATAGCCGCAATACATTTCCCTCATACACTAGGGTTTCCTTCTAGGGAAAAAAACCTTAACATAACTTCTACCGTCAGATCTACAACCTTATAATGAATGGTCCAAATTTACAATGAAATTACAATATACATTTACAAGGAATTTTTTCCTTCGGGGGATCGCTTTCCCCCAAACCCCGCAGAGGGGGTAACCCCCCTCTGCACTCCCCCGCATGGAGGAGTGTACATTCTTCTGGGCTGTAAAGTCTTCATGGGGTATAAACATGGCTAGAAAAAAAACCTCTGAATCAGGAAGATAATCAATCTCCACAACCAACACTTTGGCTTCAGAATTTTTTGGTGTTGATCACCATACAACCCCCGAACTGTCAAACACTGAAATTTTGAACACTTTCTAACCTGCGAACACATGTCTTCGATAATGAACAGTCTAGATTGGTTCTAAACTTCGGAACTCTGAGGAAACTCCACTCTGCACAACCACAACCATATTTCCCCGGATTGTCGAACTGCCAAACCACTTGGGGGATCCAACGACTCACCTTCTCCCAAATGATATATGGTGTGGGTTCACTCTGGGACTTCAGAGCTTCAGGTATTTTGCCTACTTTTTTCAAAGTCTTAAAAATTGTCGAAGCAACGAAGTTTGAAGGGCTTGAATGGTTAATCGCCGCACTCTGTTACCAGATCTGACGGTTGTGAAGGATTCATATATTTCCTGAACATATCCTATTTTCATTTTGGTTTCCCTTACTACTACACCTCATGATATTTCAAACACAACTAAGGTGTTCTCTCGGTTCCCTCCTGGAACTCATGGATGCTCTGAAACTCAAATTTTGTCCATTTTGACAACAATTCACTTTGAAAATTTTGCTTCAATTTCCATTTACATGGCCCAATCCAGGATTAGTGTTGAAAACCATATCTCTTATACTATATTGTAATGCACCCAGCCTTAGAACTGCTACACTATGCCACACATTAACTCTTGTGAAACTGCATAAATTGTAGCATACCTGGCCTTCCATGCTAGCCATGCCAACTCCATAAAAACAACAATACCATATATATGTGTGTGTGTGTGTGTGTGTGTGTGTGTGTGTGTGTGTGTGTGTGTGTGTGTGTGTGTGTGTGTGTAACTTTAAATATACAAATACATTCTTCCAATATATAGATTTATGTGGAAATAACAGTAAACATATACATGTAGCATACACAGGAAATTCCCATAAACATAAAGACAAGCATAAATATACATCATGCAATAAACACACTATTGATACTTATCTTTTATATAATGCCACCAATTGTGTGAAAACCTTGAACGATCCTCCCAGCCTTAGACCACGATGCTCATCACTCTCACCAATGGGTCACCCCCGAGCTGGGGCTAAACTCCACTTGGGTAAAGGGATTCCTAGGCTAGGATGAGACAAATCAGACAACAAGAAGGATCTCCTTCCAGGAACCAACTCAAACTAGCATCCTACAACCTTTCATTCCCAACATTCCTGTCCCACCTCAGGAAGTGTGCCCCTTCTCTGCTCAACAGTCCTTCGACTGCCCCCACTTCCCTTCTAGGGCTTCAACAAGAGGTCGAACAAGAATTTTCAGAGCACTATAGATGCATTTGGGATCCCTTAGTAAATTACTTTCCCAAAAATTTTCTCACCAAGAGAGAGTTTCTCATGGTCCTGACAACCCTCCACTTCAATCCACATGGCTAATAAACTGCCTCTTCAAACCCACAAGCCTGAAAACTGGTTTCTTCAATCCAGAGCTTAAGTCAACCAGTTATAGGCAATGATGAAAACAACAGTAGCATTCAGCTAAGGTCCCAACAAATTTTAGGTATGGAACAAGTGATGGCAGCATCAACAACCTTCGGGTTTGGTTTAGGAGTTTCCCATAACAACAAGGTATAGATGCAATACTCCTCCCAGGATGGTTACAGGTTATTGTTAGTAATAGGAACAATACATGGTATCTTCAGAAGTGCATCTAGGATGGAGGGTGCCAATCATGAAGAGGTCGACTGTGTGAATGGATGAGAGAGTGGGAAATGGAATAATTCCCCCCACCTTTATATTCATGCTCCCTTGATGACACATGGCTCTCAAGGAGCTCATTTCTCTCCACTTGGGATTCATTCTCTTTCCCATAAGAACTTAGGATAAAATAATTATCCTCACCATAGTTTTTGGGAATAATATTATATTATTCCCTTAGAGATAATCCCTTTATCTTAGCCCCTCCCTTTCCCTTCCTAGTGGAGTTTCATCCCCCATATGATTTTATCGTGGTCGGTCTACATGCAGTGATGTATTATATTAATTATATGAGTGTTTACATATACAAAAATATGCTCGTTGGCCTTTAGCATCTAAGCTTTATGACCTAATCATCACATAAGCCTCCTAGCTTATAATCACTTGGATCACCAGCCTATAAAATATGTTTACAATTCAAATGGGGCTTGGTATTGGGGGTATTACACTTTTCATCACCCACAACAATCCAAAGTACACCAGCTCTCTTCTACCTAGCCTGTGCAACCCAAGAGAATGGACCCCCTTCTCTGCCATCCAGTCCCTTAGGTTGTCCATCTCCTTCCAGGGATCTAGTGCATCTAGTCAAGAATATCCATGTTGGGACTCTCAGGATTCATAGTTGTGAGAAAAATTGAACACAGGACAAAGTATCTTAGGCATGTAGGAATTAATTCATGGCTAGAATACACCAGCAATCTTTACAGCCAAAAAAACCATGGCTCCTCTCCAACAATTATTTTTCCTTTCCCAATCCAAAACACGAGTGAGGAAGATGAGTTGGTAAAAGAATGAGTGGAGAGAGAATAGAATGAAAGGTTTTATCAATGAATAATGAACAATGAGTGAGTGAGTGAGTGAGTGAAAATGAAGCCCCCAAACAACCCACAAGATGGGTTTATATCTTTACTTTCAAATCAAGAACCACATGGCATTCCCCAAGATGCTCATGTAACCACTCCTCTCCATTAAAAAATTATGGGTAATTAAAATATAAAATAAATACTTAGCCCCTCAAGCCCCCTCTCTTGTGGAATCATAGCCCCCTATAACTATTTTCCTTGTATGTCTAGTATCCAGTGATGTATTTATTATTAATAATGATCAAAACATTAAATTTCCTAGGCACACTGGCCTCTTTTAATTGTTTGGGCACTATGGCCTTTCATAGATTAACAAAATAAATTATTTAATACAGGGCTCAAAAACCCGGGGTATTACAGAAGACCTTCTATATTCAAGCAACAAATAAGCTTTAATAACTATGAAAGAAACAACCAAAGATAATATCTTGATCTACCAAGGAAGAATTACAAAAGGACTACACCACAAAGAAGATCATTTACTCCAGGTATGTAAATTTATTTTATGGTCGTTGTTTTAATTGTAATAAATTTGGACATAAAGATGTATATTAAAGGGCTTATGAAAGAAATGATCAGGAAAGGAATGCATATGTGGCTCTACATAATATTGAATGTTGCAAATGCCACAACTATGGACACATAGCTCAAAATTGTAGAAGCGTGATAAAGCTTCCCATGAAATAAAATACCAATGATAGATACAAGAAGGCTTGGAAAAGAAGTGAAGAACAAGAAGAGAAGGTAAATGAAGAACAATTCCAAGGAATCGTGCTTACAGGATATGCAACAAAAACATATCATGATGAATTTACAAGCAAAGAAGAAAGTGCTAGAATTCAATCAAAGGATGAAGAAGAATATATCAAAACTTAGGATGATGATAGAATTCAGAAAGAGGATGAAGAGGAAGATTACTCTGCATCAGAGAAGGTATTTTTATGAGCCATCTAGCTTGGAGACTCCTGATAAATATGAATATTTAATAGGGGGAGTCAGTGTAGTCCATATTAAATATTAGAGAAGCATATTTCAAGTAGTGGTTGCAGAGACAGATTCAGAGCAGTCAGTTAACAAAAGTACATAGTAAGAGTTTGATTAGTTGAGAATTATTATTTCCACACATGTGTCAATTGGAAGTTAAAAAAGAAACAATTTATGATTATATTTCACAGGGATATCTTCAATACAGGTTTTTCTAGACATGAAAGTTTGATGAGCATATAGATCAAATCAGTGGACATATTTGATTCAGTCTGATAAACAAGAACATGTGATGATCAGTTATATTATATTCATGAGAAGTCTTCAGAATGGTAGAGTGACAAATGGGTCAACATTGTGGATAGTTGATTAACAGAGTTATGGATAGTTTGTGACATGTGGACAGAGATGGATTCATGATATTCTTAGCAGGTACAAGAAACACGGGTTAGATGCATAGTTGTATATTTACAATTGGAATCATTGGAATCAGTTGGAATCAGTTGGTCACAGGAAGGTAAGCAATGAAAGGTATATCAGAATAGGGAAAGAGAAGTTTTCAGAAAAATCTGTATCAACATAATGAAATCATTTGATAGCATGGTCAAGTGAACATGACAAGTGATTGAAGAAATCAAATTTTGAATTATTTTTATATATGTCAGTGAAATTCAAGAAACACCAATGGACAATAAGTAGCACTGGAAGAGAGGAAAGGAAACATTTCACAAGTAATTCTACATCTTGTAGAGAAGGAAAATCATCAGAGAGAGATATGTATAGAACGGAATATTAGTAGCATACATATAAGGAGACATACCCACAGGGAGAGCTAATCTTTTACCCATGATTGATTACAAGGGGTATAGTATCAGGATATCGACAAGGGGAGAGAAATAATAAAGGCATGAAGACAGGGGGAGCAACCCCAAGGTGAGATACCATTTTCCATTGATGTCAAAGGTGGAGAGATAGAAACATTGATGATGAGTGATTATCACAGGGGAGCATGAGCATGAGTGTTGTCATGTATAAGTGTTTCCATCAATGTTGGTGTTGCCATCAATGCCAAAGGGGGAGATTGTTCAACAATTGGTTGTCATTGATGTCAAACCTTGGAGAGTGATCTTGGATATTGATGTCAACCCTTGGATAAGTCTACAATCCCCATAAATGTGGATGAGATCATTTGATAGTTGGTTATCGTGTATGATCGAGATTGATTAAGAGTTGGTTGGGTACATTCGATGTAGTCTGCATGTAGCCCTAGAGGTATGGTTATGGGACCCTAAGTTGATTGTGGAATAATGACCTAAAGTTCAGTGAAACTACATGTAAGAGTATCATATATGGATATCACACATCATGTCATTTTCGGTGATATGTGTAATTCCATGTGGTTCCTCACGGTTAGGGAGATATGGCCTTGTAAAGTTTGAATCCCTGAAGAGTGGACAAGAATCCCAAGTTTGGTATAAGTCTTTGTCAAAGGGGTAAAGTTGTTGTAACAAGAAAACCCTAGAAGCCCTAAATTAAGGAAAGGAGTTAGCTATCACAAGTATAAATAAACCTCAAGGATTCATTCATAAGCACACTCATACACTTATTCATAGCTTATATTTCTTTTGATCTAGTGATCTTTTGCTAAGGTTGTAGCATCATTTTCTGAGGTAGAAAAAAAGGGTCAACAACGAAAATATCAAAGTTACAACAAAACCCTAGTTTTTGAGGTATACATGAGTTGCCAGCCACTAAGAGAGAATATGTATGCGGGTTGCAGTGGAGGAAAGAGTGTATATACACAGGTTGTAGAAGGGAAAGTTGCGTACATCTGAAAAGATCATGAAAATTTCAGTAGATGTTGGTATCATGTGCCTAGAGTCTGCAAGCAAGTTCACAGGTCAATATTCTACAGGTTTAGTTCATCTACATAAGTTCTAGTATGGTTATTAGTTTGTTTTTATGCTTATATTTTCTAAAGATGTGGTGAATTCTTGAGGCATTCTTGGTATGGTTGTTCTTGTACTTGGATATGGTATATGTTGGTTGGTTGGTTGAGTGAGGAGCACTCTTATGAATAGTACAACATATGACATGGTTATTATAGTTCATATCTTTGAGTTTCTTGTACATGGTTAAAGGATGTTTATGTTGTATGGTGATGTCACGAGGGACATGCATTGATTCTTTGATATGCTTCATTGATGAAATGGTATAAATATGCATATAGTTGTTGATATGGTATATGGTACATGATTGAAACTTGATATGGTATATGGTTGAGATACATTTCTTAGAATATGGTTTGTGGTACATGCTATGGTACAGGTGTTAATGTACATGGTTGATGTGCATGGTTGGAACATGGTTGGTATATATTTATGTGCATGTACATGGTTGGTACATGGTTGATGTACATGATTGATGTGCATGGTTGGCACATGGTTGGTACAGCTTGATGTGCATGTACATGGTTATTACATGGTTGATTTACATGGTCGGTACATGGTTATTAGTATAGGTTGAGGTACAGGTTGTTGCATGGTTGATGCATGTTACAAGTTGGTACCTAGTTGAGACACATATCTTTTTATGGTATGTGGTGATGTTGGTACATTCTTGGTCGAGGAATGTGTTGGTGATGTTGAGAATATGGTTTGATTTATGCTCTTGGTGATCTTGGCATGAGTTCCATGTGGATGAGAGTGGATCTGGTTTATTGGATGTTACAATTATTGGTTGGATAGGTTGTTGTGACAGGGATTGGTTGATCAATGGAAGGTTGATGTGATAGGTTGGATATAGTGACAAGTTGGAAATAGTGACAGGTTACAGGTTGATGTGATAGGTTGGATATAGTGACAAGTTGGAAATAGT
>JASDQU010436047.1:224784-262289 GCA_032191745.1 Picea mariana
TTGGTTTTTCATGGATAAATAGTTTCTCACAAATAAAATGAATAACAAACCTAAATGTGTCTAATGGTTGAAAATGTTTGTTTCTTCCTTAGAGGTCACAAGTTCAAATCTAGCGGGGAGAAGAGTAATTTCAATAATTTTTTATTTTTCATTAATTAGGAGTAAATTTCATTTTTAACTTTGTAAAATAATGTAAATAATTTTATTATTTATTATTTATTATTTTCGTAATTTTAAAAAAGGGAAAATTGGAAAAAATCATACTACAAGTCGTGGGTCCCATGTCACTCAAGTTCTTTCCCAACTATCCATAGGGGCTAAGCCATTTCATCACTAAGTGTTGATCTCTTATGCCGGTGGTATTTCTATTTTTGTAGGTTCAAAAATCAATGGTCCAGATTAACCCACATGCTTGCTCAATGGTTGTTGAGTGACAATTTTTAAATGACCATAACTTTTTCTACAGGTGTCAGAATGAGGCCGGTGATACCTCGTTGGAAAGGTATCAGCCATAGGAATGTAGTGGAAGATATCTCCAGGAAAGAAAGGGGATAGAAGACATCAGAAAATGAAGAAAATATACACCCATGTATTTGGGGTGAAAATTGGCCATACCAACTTCAAACAATCATATCCAAAGCTACGGGAAAGAAAATCGGGCCTAGGAGGGGTCTACGGAAAGTTGGAGAAGAGAATAATAGGATGGAATCACAATTATTGGCTGATGTTGAGAAGAAAAGGTCCAAAAATTCAAACCACAGGTGGAACCCGAATTCAGATGAAGAACTAGATATGTCGACTTCAAACAATCATATCTTGAGCTACAAGCAACAAAATCAAGCCAACAAGGGATTGATATAAATATGAGACATAGGATAATAATTCAGAATGATCACATTTAGTAGGTCGAAGCAAGAAATTCCCATAAAATTTCAAGGAAAGGAAGATAACGTCAATGGACAGAGGCAATGATTGTTTTCTAACGAATATCATTTGTAAACTGCCTTAGGGAGAAAATGATCACTCATGAGTGTGCTCATCTTCTCTTTGTAATGCTCACATGTTCATTTTAGAAATGTGAGAAAATAAAAGGAAGGAAAAAGAAATGATTGGTCATGAGAAATGAAGAGTCTCTCTCTTGTCTTACAAAAAGAGAATTCATAGGATGTAAATGGATGTAAATGGACTTTTGTCCCTTTGTAACAAAATAGGCACTATTAATTCAAAGTGAATAAAGAGCAGAATACATTCTGAAATCACAATTATTTTCAAATTATTGTGAGACTATTCTACACTTGTATTTGTTGATTAATTTTTCTGGGTATTGATCATATGAACTATTTATGTGCTTAGTATTCAAGATTATTATGTTGTTGTGATTTCTTATGAGTGTAGGACTGATGTTATAGATTTCATTTTCAACCATTTAAGACGATTTATGAAATATCGTTGTGTTAACATGTCTTGACTATCATAAACTATTTCTGTTGTTCAAGATATCATTTTAATATGTGCTCATCTATTAGTTTTTCTCCCGCGAGATATAATAGAAGTAGTTAGGATTAGATAAGTTTGATTTCAGTTAGATTAGTCTTATGTTTATTTAGAACTCTTTGGGGGGGAAGTATATTGTCTTTCCCCTTTTATTTATTTTAATTTTGAGTGGAAGCGAGGCCCATATACTCTTTGAAAACGCTACACCAAAAAAGAGTAGGTCTAATTGGGACCTTCCATCGAGTGTTTTCCCTTATCTACTTGACATGACATTCAGATTCATCAACAAATCGTTAACTATAGGATGAACAAGGACAAGAGTTATAGGGAGTTATGATTCCACGATAGAGGGTGAAACTGGGGAGATAAAAATTTATGCTTTGTTTAATTAATAATCACCCATGTTTTGTTGGGGGGCATACAAGGGGGCACATGAGTCTCTTGGGGATATCACATTGGCCTTGGGGTGCTTGGATACAAAAAAATATTATTCTTGATTTTGTTGGGGTTGAGGGGGCTTTAATTTAGTCATTCATGAAACTCAATGGGTTGCCCTTTTTCATTGAAAAATATGAATTCATTTTGAAGGTTTCCTCTCTCCAATTTTCTCTGTTGGTTCATTCTTGTTTTGTTGGTAAATGATGAAACAAATTGTTGAATGATAACAACCATGGTTGGTTGGTTATAGGATTTACTAGTGTATTCCATCCATGAATTAATGCCCAAGTGCATGGAATCATTGTAACTTTGATAAACCTTATTCATAGTTGTGAATCTCGAGAGTTCATTCATTGAAATTACAAACTAGATGCACTCGAGCCCTAGAAAGAGGTCGATAGCCTGAGGGATTGTGTGGTAGTGAATAGGGTTCATTCTCTTGGGTGGTTAGGCTTGGGGAAGAGAGATAGTGTACTTTAGATTGTTGTGCATTGAGAAACCTTTAGGGATCTTGAGTGTTGANGGTTCATTCTCTTGGGTGGTTTAGGCTTGGGGAAGAGAGATAGTGTACTTTAGATTGTTGTGCATTGAGAAACCTTTAGGGATCTTGAGTGTTGACAAGTTTGGGAAGTTGGGTGTCTCTATGGAACTCATCCTTGTGGATTCATAGCCTTGGATTAGGGGTGACCTTCCTTTCAGACTTGGAACATCAGTGTCTAAGGTTAGGTGGAACGTCCTTGGTCTGAATTCAATTGGTGATTGGTTTTATCAAAGATAAGTACTCTTTTTCATGTGTTTCTTTGCTTGTGTAATTATTTCCACTGTGTATTAATTATTATCTAAGAGATATGCATGTATAATGTGCATGCTTACTATTTATTGTTGTGCATGGAATATGGTTCATTATTTCATAGTTTAACATGAATCTTGATGACTTCATGGGTTATTTCATGCTTCTTTAATTAGTTGTTTGGTATCAAAATTTTGAATTGGATCAAGAAGTGCATTCTTGGGTGTGGTGGGCATGCACGACCTATTGCGCAATGGTTGGGTACGTCACAAGCATCATCTTAGCTAGGGACACTAGATTTCTTAGTGCCTTGTGGACTACATTGTGGAAAATATGGACACTAAGCTCAATAGGTATACAACATTCCATCCATAAATAGATGGGAATATAGAAGCAATCAATATGACTTTGGTATAGCTTTTGATGGGCTACAATCAAAAGAATTCAAATACCTGAGATGAAAATATGATCTATAAATAACACTCTTATAACAGAGAAATCCACACTTATACTGGTAATTCACCTTTTGAAACTTTATTTGGGTATTTTCCACCTTCACCCTTAGATGGTGTATATGGACAACAAGGAGGAGTGAGGGAGGACCTCACAGGAGATGCATTAAAGGAAGAAAAAAATGTTGAGAAGATTAGGTAGATCCATTTGCAAGTACAAATGTTAAAGAATTCACAGGAAAAGTACAGGTCTAGACATGCCCAACACAGAAAAGAGAGAACATTTAGAGTGGGAGACATAGTATGGCTACAATTGCATAAGGAAAGACTACAGGGTCCTGGTAATAAGATTAAGGCTCTACAGTATGGTCCTTTTGAGGTATTGGAAAAGGTGGGAGATAATTCCTATAGACTCAGTCTACCCCCATACATGTGAATTAACTCAATAGTGAATGTGGATAATATCAAACTCTATGAGACTTCCATGTTGGATCGGGAGGAGGAGCCGATCCTACCTTCCATGGAGGACTTAGCACCAGAATCTCAAATAGAGTTGGAAGAGGAAAAAGTTTTGTAGAATAATTCCACAACTACAAGACATGGAAGCTTTAACTTTGGAATATTGGGTTGAAAGTACAACTTCTAGGAAAAGAAAAGTCATACTCAGTATGCAAAAGTTACGACACTCGGAAGTTGATGTACTAACTTACCCAAACGGGGCCCACATGAATTTTGGTGCTTGATCCCCTAGGGTTAGGTTTTTGGATGTCTAAGGTTTTTGACATTCATGTTTATTGTAAAAATGCCTTCAAAGCCTCATTGTAATCATATTTTTGTGAATGAGCACAGCCGTCAAATCTCTTCTCAAAGACAAGCCACCACCATTCTAGCAAGATTGTTTTCCACTGCATTTTACAGTTTCATCTTATTTCCTTATTGAATAGAAAACCAGTTTTACTTTATCTCTCTTATTCTGTGTTAAGAATATTTTAATAATATGTATTCATTTTGTTATGCTCATAAAATATGGATCAGTGGTATCAAATAAGTCTTCTCCTTGTCATCTTAATGCATGTCCCCAATGAGTTCGGGATACAAAGAATTGGGTCTCAAGCTTGTTTCTCTTGAGGAAAAAATATCTCACATGCCCAAACGACCTCTCATGGAAGGAGAAAAGATAGATGACGGGATAGGAGATCCTTTCAAAATGTTGCTTGAGGAATCCCTCATATAATAGAGGAATGAGATGATGCATAGTTTAACGCAAATCCTTCGGCATCTACCAACAGGCAACGCATCTTCCTCGGGCGGAGGCACTGCCCCCTTAAAGGTACAAATCAACTTTGATATTCCTATATTTGAAGGTCAGATAGACGCAGATGTTGTAGACAAGTGGTTGAATCTACTATAAGGGTATTTTTTTGTCCATAACTTTTCAAATAGAGAAAAAAATTACTTTTACGCTCCTCAAAGTCGTTCCCGGTANTGCCCCCTTAAAGGTACAAATCAACTTTGATATTCCTATATTTGAAGGTCAGATAGACGCAGATGTTGTAGACAAGTGGTTGAATCTACTATAAGGGTATTTTTTTGTCCATAACTTTTCAAATAGAGAAAAAAATTACTTTTACGCTCCTCAAAGTCGTTCCCGGTGTCAAAGATTGGTGGGAAACTTTATGTGAGAAAAAGGAAAAAGAGGAACCCTCATTATTTACATTCGTGACCACCTTGGA
Source organism: Picea mariana (assembly GCA_032191745.1). Taxonomy (NCBI): domain Eukaryota; kingdom Viridiplantae; phylum Streptophyta; class Pinopsida; order Pinales; family Pinaceae; genus Picea; species Picea mariana. The sequence goes on from JASDQU010436047.1 coordinate 229,692, forward strand.
ATCCTTTAGGGATGTTATTAATGAACAATACTACCCTTTAGAAAGTTATGACAACTTGTATACCAAATAGACCACACTACGACAAGAAAGAGACCAAGCAGTGCAATATTTCACAAATATCTTCCATACCGTGCGCACCAAGTTGGGCATCAAAGATTCAGAGTGACATGTCATGCTCAAGTATCATGGTGCTATTCATAGATACATCCAGACTAAAATTGAATTTTTGGACATCTTGTCCTTGGGTGCGGCCTAACGATACGTCATCAAAATCGAGCAGAAGCTCAAACAAAAGATGCGAAAATTTGGGCCTGGGAACCCCTCGCAGCAAAAACTAGGAAAGGGCGGCCCCAACCTACAAAACAAAGAAGAAAAAAAATATGGATAGTATCAGGACAACCAGTCCAAGTCACAAGTAAAGAAGGACACCGAAAATACAAATAAGGATATTGGGAAGTGGTGCAACTTTCATAAGAGCCCTTGGCATAACACTGTTGATTTCTTCTCAATGTAGTCATTGGTGGCCGAAGTGAAATCCTTTGAATTAGATGTGGGTTCTGAATATGAGTTAGAACTAGAAAGGGGAAGATAGATCATTGACGCGGAACCCAGTGCCACCGTTGCTACCACCAAGCTCCAGCCTGGTGAACCAGACAAGCCACCTTGTTGCACTTCATCGTTGATAGCGGTAGCCAAAAGAACCTCATCTCAGCAGAGGTTTTCAAGTGGCTGGCCCTACCGACAATGTCACACCCACAATCCTACACCATTGGATGGCTCTGCTAAGGAAGCTATCTCTGCATCAGCCAATAGTGTCCACTGTCGTACGACATCAAGCCATTCAAAGACGAGGTATTGTGTGATGTTGCTCCTCTTGAAGTTTGTAATGTTATTTTGGGACAACCTTATTTATGGGAACATCATGTTGTATATGAGTCTAGGCCTCGTAGTGTTATTATTACTTTGAATAGAAAATTGTACAGGATACTCAAGGCAGTCCCTCCTAGTGATATTTCCTTGATCTCTACAAAGAAATGCAGGAAGGCCATATCTCAGACCATGAAATTTTTCTTCTTCGTGATTTTCTATCAGAGTAAGCGAAATATCATAGCCACATCCAGGGCCTCAGCAACTGATCTCTCTACACAAAAGAAGCAACCATATAAGGTCTTGAAAGAATACTCAGATATATTCTCCTCTCCTATCGGGATACCTCTGCACTTCCAGGTCAAGCATCCCATCGATCTGACCCTGGGCGCACCACTACCCAATAGGCCGATCTAATGTCACTCTTTGTTCGAAAATGAGGAAATCAAGAGGCAGATCCAATAACTGCTCCAAAAGATTCACATCCATCCAATCCCATCGCATTGTGGGATCCCAATAGTACTGGTGTAGAAGAAAGACAGGACCTGGTGACTCTGCATTGATTACTAGGCCCTAAATAAAATCACAGTCTGGAACCAGTACCCGATTCCTTGAATCGATGACCTCCTTGATTAGCTCACGGGGGCCAAATAATTCATCAAGATTGATCTGAAGTCTGGATACCACCAGGTCCCAATATAATATATACAGATGTATAGAAGACTGCCTTCAAGTCAAAAGAAGTTATTTTTGAATGGTTGGTCATGCCCTTTTCTTTGACAAATTCTCCAGCAAATTTTATGAGGATAATGATTAATATATTGTGACCTTTCAAAAATACCTTTTTACTGGTGTATCTAGATGACATCCTCATCTACAACAAGACTTGAGAGAAACACTTGTAGCATATTCAGTAGGTTTTGTACACCCCGCGACAACCCAAACTATATGAAAACTTTGAAAAATGATCCTTCGGCATGAACATGGTCCATTACTTAGGCTACATCGTTGATCAGCATGGTGTGCATGTGGATCTAGCCAAGATATAGGTCATCTGTGACTAGCCAGCCCCAACCACACTCACTGAGCATCGAAGCTTCTTGGGCCTCGCCAATTTCTATCGAAGGTTCATTTTGGGATTCTCTCATATCGCATGGTCCCTCAGCCAAGTAACCAGGGGTGGCGGTAAGGAAAACATTTTGTGGGGCATGTCCCAAAAACAAGACTTCGGTGACTTTAAGAAGCATTTGTGCTCATCCACAGTACTTTAATTATCGAACCTATATCATCCCTTTGAGATCGGGACAGATGCTTCAGACTATGTTGTGGGCATCGTTCTCACTTAACATGGCCACCTTGTGGCATATCATAGTGAGACACTATCATATGATGTCCATAAGTACCCTACTTATGACAAATAAATGTACTCCATTGTGAAATCCTGCTACCAGTGGAGTTTTTACATTCTAGGGAAGGAGACAATCATCCACATTGATCACAAGACACTACAGTTCATGCAGACCCAAGGAAAATTGCAGAATGACCGCCATTACAAGTGCTCCACATACTTACAATTGTTCGACCTCAACATGAAGTATAAAACAAGAAGTGCGAACCAAGTTGTTGATTGCCTCAACCAACCTCCAGTCATGACACTCAACACGATGCTAGACTCTTGCGGCCATGAGACCTCTAGATGGCCCCACCTCTATGAGACAGACCCTGACTTCTCCACCACCTACCAAATGTTGGAAGAAAACTCAGTGGTCGCTAATTTCCATATTTAGGATGGGTTGTTGCTTCATCTGGGCCATCTCTATGTTCCATCAAGCAAGCGCATGAAGCTGATTTGGGAAGCTCTCTATAGTCGGTTGCTAGGACACTTTGGCATCAAAAAGATAGTGGAAGTTTTGCAAAAACATTTCTATTGGTTGAAACTTCGACAGGATGTCGGCAAGTATATCATGTCCTACACCGCCTATGCTATTTCCAAACCGACTGCTAAGAAACATGGTCGATACACCGCTCTTCCTACTCCTGATAATCCATGGGTATCCATCTCAATGGAATACATGTCAGGCCTCTCGTCCACCAAGAGGGGAAATGATTGTGTTTTTGTGGTTGTTGATCGTTTTTCTGAGATGGCGATTATGATCACCTGCAAGAAGAACATCACTACAGATGCCACTTATAAGCTCTTTTTTGAACGTGCCCGTGTACACTTTGGGATCCCACAAACCATTTTCTCAGATCGGGACAATCGGTTCCTCAACATATTCTGCTCGAGCCTCTTGTAATTGTTGGATACCAAGCTCACCAAATCCACTGCCTTCCACCCCCAAAAAAATGGCCAAACTGAGGTCATCAATTATATGATCACACATATCTTGCACATGTACAATTCCAATCACCCCCGCACATGGGATGTGAGTATTCCCTATGTCTAGCATAGCTACAACCGAGCCCTGCATAGCACAATTGGCCACAACCCCTTTCAAGTGGGGTTGGGATTCCAAGGATTGATCCTCATGGATGTTTCACTACCCCTGGAAAACACCTCATTCAACTCATATCCTACTCCACCAGAAGCTGACAAAGCCACCCGGTTCATTGAGCGGATCCATCACATCCACCAACAGGTTCAGGATATTTTACAGAATTCCAATGCCAAGTACAAACAGCGCCATGATCAACAGTGGGCACCAATAAGTTTCAGGTGGGAGACAAATCTTGGTTGCACTTGCAGAAAGAACGCATTACATGGCCCCATCAGAAGCTTCTCCCACTCCGGTATGGGCCATAAACCATCACCAAGGATGTGGTTGACAATGCTTTTGCACTCAACATTCCTCCTTTCCTTGGTCTACACCCTGTTAGCTCTCTGTAAACTTCGATCAACCGAGAAACGAATGATAGAGGAAACCTACAAACCAACTTTGAGATCTGAAACTAGACTTTTATACCTGGAGAGGGATCTCTCGGGAGAATTTATCTTGGTACATTATATGGATTTAAACTATCGGCTAGATTTAACACTTTTGAATAATGAGTTCTAGGTCCATTAGCAAAAAAAAGTAAGACCTCGGGCTATGGAGTCGATTCAAGAAAATGATAGAAACAAATGATTTGGTGACTAAACTTGAGGGGATAAATGCTAAGCAAGCAATGGTCTTCAGTTTAAAATTGATGTGTGTGGCGAGGGGGGGAAAACATAAGAAGCAACTCAAAGCACCATTGAGGATGAATTGAGAGTTAACTTAGAGGAAAACGGTTTGTATAAATGGTGTGAATCCCAGGGCGCTGCGTAGTGAATCCCAGGTTTGAAATTATGTTCCTATTTAGAAAGAAATAGACATGAATAAAGAATATAGGAATTATGTATGCACAGAAAGGAAAACAAAACATACAAGTGCTACAATTAGAATATTTTCATCAAATCTTCAGGACTTTTGCATTAAATTTCCATCGAGCTCAAACTACATTCAATAGTCTCTGTCTACACTAGTTTTCCAACCAACCTGGCTTACATTGAAAAGATAAAATATATAGGCAAGGGTGTCGCTAGGGCTTCCCTACTCTCTAGATATTTTCCCTAGAATTTAGGAAACTGATTTTTCTACATTACATGACTTTCCGCATGATGCCTTTCCAAAAATAGAAAACAATTGCATTTGGTCGCATCATAACTTCTTTTATTTTTCCACAGGGATTCGGTTATCAGTAAGGTCTCATCATGGGGAGAGTGATATGCCAATGCCTTCCTTCGACAAGATATATGAATGATCAAGTATTCTATAAGACTCCCACCATCCACTGTAATGGCCTTGATTTCTATCACACGCTCATCTTATCGAGGTGTGTGCATGGAAAGTGGCTAATGACTGTCGTGGCCATTACCAAAATGAAAAAACCATATATGGGTGATGCCTCCTTCAAAACTATCAAGATCCATGCTCCGTTTGAGAATACAAGAATGAACTCAGTTAATCATGCTTCTTTTACGCACTGGCTAGAGCTGCGCGGACTTTCTCCTCAATCGCTTCACATTCTCTAAAATGATTCACATTCCTTTCTTCTGAAAGCCTCTGTGTTTCGCACAGTTGTACGATTGTGTCTTGTGCCTCTCTGAGATGTCTCTTTAGCCACATCACCTTTCCTTCGTGGCCTTGCGATGCTAACACTTCAAGGGTCTTCACTATTAGCTGTTGTCTTAGTTCCCTATTTTCCTAGTAAAGTTCGACGATAGCGAGCTGCGCTTGCTTCAGCTGCTAAGGTGGCTCTCAAACATCTTTGACCTCGATATTTTTCCTTCTCGTTCTACTCCATCTTTCTTGGATTGTACCTTCAAGAGGTTCCAGCCAAATGGCACACATAAGTAATTTCTCGGAAGCTGACCTTGCACGCAGCTTGCTTGGGACTAGAGTTTCCCCATCTTTCTTGTTCTTATTTAGCTTTCCCTTTCTCTGAGGTATTTTTTTGGGGGAACAAGGCTTCTGACTTCCTTTCTTTCTGCGTAGTATCTTCCAATGCAGCTTCTGCGCGGTGTGATATTACTCTTTCCGTGCGTAGAGAGAAATCCCCTTTTGGATCCTTGGGGATGCCTTCCGTGAGTAAGAAAGAATCCCAGTCGCTTCCAAACCATCTTAATTCCTCCACCACAAGTAGTTTAATCAAAGATACATGAGAGAGTTTCCTTTTAGATTTATCCACTTCATCCTGGGTGTTGTCTACCATCTCTTGGAGGTTCTAGTATAAGAAAAAGGAAAGATTTAATGACCTCCTTCCTATTAAGTGCATCAACAATCTAATGTGATGTGAATGTATACTGTCGAATCTCCCTTCATATGTGAAATATCTCCTAATTAATTCAAGTAGTTTTCGAAAAGGTTCCTGCAAATATCTACTACGAACACCTGTCTCAATTTTCCCACCTAAACAATATCGCTTGATGAAATCTTCATAGCACTACGCATCTAAAGGCATGCCTTTGAACTATTTGTTGTGGTTGACAGAGTTTCCTCAGTCACCTAGAAAATGACACATGAGATCACCGCGCAGAATCCGTCAAAACTAAGCGCCAACTACTTAGATAGTCTCAGATTAAATCCTTGAATTTTCTTGCAAAAGCCCATGCACCCGAACTGTTCAAAAGAATTTCTAAGATCCGGATCTTCATTGATCAAAGTCAATTTTTGGGGCTTGGGCCCAACGTTTCTACCACTTCATGTGCCCTTCCTCATGTTTTGGGAGGTTTCCATGGTGCGATGTGTATTTTTCCCGTGCACGATGGATTTGGCATGGGCCCAAGGCAGAAATCTTGATAAACATGGGCTTGCAAGAAGAACTACAAATAGTGCATAATCCTTATTGGCGAATGGAATGTGTAAAGAACATCTAGAATTTATAATAGAGCAGGCAGGAGGTGGAATCGTGCCAGGGAACACTAAATTCATGGCGACTGGATGTTTCGAAACGAACTGAATATTTTCCATATCACCTCTATGGTGTAAAGTACAGTTGATAAGAGCTGCAGAGCATATGTGATACGAAAACTGTAATTTTTCATTCTTCCATCCTTAATAATGAGCTGATGATGGTCATTTCACTTGCCGACACAACTTCTATTAACAAATTTCCTCGACTCGGGGCACGTAGAAACTACCTTTTTGACAGGATCTGACTCTTTGGGAATAGACTCGTACCATTTACATTTGTTTTGAATCTGACATCCTTTCCCAACTCCAAGGGCCAACCGACCACTTACTAACTTCGACCCTTTTGTTGTTCAGTACCTGACTTCACATGCTTTGACACAGAGACCATGAATCGACTAAGACCGACCCTAACTGAAAAAGAAAAATGCAGCACTAACAGTTGTCTCCAACGGGGATGCTATCCTCCCAGTGAGGTATCAAAGAACAGTAGACCAGGTGCCTGACCATTAGGCCTTATTCGACTTTCATACATTGAAAAGAACAGAAAAAAAAATGTAGCCTAAAACTTATTGACAATATTTCGACCAGACGTAGCATAAACTGAAGGCCTTCACTTCGAGCTTCAATTTTCTACTGACACACTGTCTTGAAACAAAAATAAAATGACTATTTACACTGACATGTGACTTAAACAAACTTTATTTCACTAGATAGTGTTTGAGGAGTCTTCCGTTCATAGGCCCCCAACCAATGCATTCTCCATTGAGTTCTTCTAGAAAATAAGCGTTATTCCCACGATATGCACTGATTCTGAATGGACCCATCCAAAGATTATTGAATTTTCCATGTTTTCCTTTATCTTCATACCTCATGTCCCATTTCAGCACCAGATCCCCCAACTGAAATTCCTCCTTCTTAGAGTGCTTGCCAAAGGTTTTCTTCATCCTCTCATGGTGAAGTTGTGATCAATTGTACACATGTTCCCTCATCTACTGTGTGTGAATCAATTGCTTTATTCTCCTCTCCATGTCACCTGACTCGGCCTTCTGCTCTTGCAACAAATTTATGACAGGAAACCCTAGTGAGGTGGGGAAAATTGCATCTGCACCGTATACAATCTGGAATGATGACATTGATATGGACTTCTTAGTGGTAACCTTGTCTACCCACAATGCATAAATAATCTTTTTATGCCAGGCCTTCTTGTTGTCTTGCATGAGTCTTTTGATGATCCTAGTCATGCTTTTGTTCGATGATTTTTCTAACCCATTTCCTTGTGGGTGGTATGATGTAGAATTCCCCAAGGTTATATAGTAATCCTGACAAAACTTCTCCATCTTCTTGGACTTGAATGCAGCGACATTATCTGTTATGATCTTGATAGGGCATCCAAATCTCGACAGCGTGTTTGTCTCCAAAAATTGGATGATGACTGCATAAGTAGCCTGCTTCATGGGGATTGCTTCTATCCATTTCGTGAAGTAATATGTGGTCGTGAGTATACATTTGTGTTGCGTCGAGGATGGAAGATTTATTTCCCCTATGAAATCCAAGCCCCACTGCATGAAAGGTGCTTCAACTGAGATTGGATTTAGTGGCAAGGGCTGCAGCTTTCTTCTTTCATCAAAAATCTGACACTCATGGCAGCTAGAAACTTATTTCTATATGTCTACGAAAATGGTAGGCCAATAGTAACCCACTATTAGGATTTTGTGTGTGGTGTTTTTCCAGTAGTGGTGTCCTCCGCAGTCGCCTTTGTAAAATTCTTTGATAGCTCATTTCACATCATTTTCCAACAAACAACACAACAATATCGCTCTGGTATGTTTCCAGTATAGTGAACTATCTAGGATGCATAACTTAACCTCCTTGAGATTTGAAAATATGGCCTTGATATTGCTTAAACTCAGAGGGGCTTGCAAATTTATCAGCACGTAGATGATGTCTGTATACCATGAAAAATCGACAAACTCCTGAGACACCTGTGCAGTTGTTTCCCCCTGAGGATTCTCTGACAGATCAGTGATGAAGTTGATTCCCACAGCGTTGCAGTCCGACTCCACCATCATATTTGCAAGGCCCTGACCCTTAATCATCTTCGTGGGTTTGATTTCTAGGTCATACTCTAGCATGGATGCTATCCACTTACCTCTCCTTCCCTCAGGCTCGGGCTGAGTCAGGATATCCTTGACTGAGTTGCTGGGGACGTAAGAGATAACGTGGAAGTGTAATATGTATGTTCTAAACTCCTTTACAGATTTTACCAAGACGTATACTTGTTTCTCCATAATTTCCTACCTTAGTGGAGAATCCCTGAGTGTCCTGTTGAAATAAGATATAGGCTACTCAAAGTTCTAATCATCTTTCTGTAACATCACGCCAACAATTGTATGCTCTGAGGAGAATGAAAACAAGATGAAGTCTTTTGTGAAGTCTGGGTTGGCCAGCATGGGAGCTTTGGTCAGCGCTACATTGATATGTTCAAACGATTTACTGGCTTCCGAGTTCCACTTTATCTCATTTCCCTTTCTGAGCATGCAGGTGATATGTTTTATAATTTATGCCAAGTTCAGGAATCTTCTCAAGAAATTAACTTTTCCTAGGAAGGATTGCACTTCCTTCTTACTGTGCGAAGTGCCAATTTTCAGGATTCCTTCAAGCCTTCTAGGGTCTATCTTAATACCCTCCTTCAAGATGATGTGCCCCAACAGCTTGCCTTCTTGCATCCCAAAATGTGATTTTTTCGGATTTAATAATATGCTGAATTTCCTGCACTTATAGAAAACTTTCTTCAAATGCCCAAGGTGTTATTCATCAAAGTCAGAATATACTGTGATGTCATCCAGATAGATCACAATAAACTTGTCCCTTTTATCAGCAAATTCTAGGTCCATTTCCCTCTGGAAGGTATCCCCGATGTTCATCAGGCCGAAAGGCATCTTGGCATACATGAACGTCCCCCATTGTGTCGTAAAAGTCATCTTTTCTCTGTCATCTAGGTGGACCATGATCTGATTATAACCCGAAAAAATGTCTAGCATGGATATCTTCTAGGACCCCACCACCTTTTGTAGAATATAGTCCATTTCAGGGAGCGGGCAGTGGTTCTTAAGGGACACTTTGTTTAAGTTTCAAAAATCCACACATAATCTTATTTCGCCGCTCTTTTTTCTTACAGGTACCAAATTGGCCACCCACTTCGAAAACCTTAAAGAAATGATAATTTTATCTTCAAAGAGTTTATTTACCTCCTTTTCTATCAGCGGTAGCAGCAAGGGATTTATTCATCTCAGCGTTTGTTTGAAAGGCCTTTGGTCTTCTTTGTGAGGGATAACATGTTGAATCACTTTAGTGTTGTACACCTTCAAGTCATCATAACTCCAAGTGAAAACATCGGTGAAATCCTTCATGAGATTGACGTATTCTTTCTTGACCTATGGACTGAGCATTTTCAAAAATTTGATTATTTTCGAGTTCTCCTCAGTCTCGATGTTTCAATCTTTGACATCCTCATTGTTTGCAGTGATCTTGGGATTTCTAGCCATGTCGTTTTTGAAAAAAATGTTTCTAGTGGAACTAATCCCTTCGGGATGATATTATTTTTCAGTTGTACTATGTCCCTTCTTGCTATCTAGTTCTGGAAAGGGTCGTCATCACTACATGCATATTCACTCTCATATTTGTCACATCAACACTCGTCATCAATGTTTATGTTAGCGAAATCGTCACTCATTAGGAGGAATCGCTCCACCTGTTTGTTGTCCTCAAACACTTGCCAATATTTGATATTATTAGGCACTAATGACCTGTTTTTGACTTCGATCTTGTATTTTCTGTTGGGAAATATGGGAATTTTGAAAACTAAGGCACAGGTGGCCAAAGCGTCAACGATTTGATTTTGCCCCCTCAGGATCATAGATAGATTATACTCTGAGAATTCTTCAAGGAGGTCCAACACTAGCTTTTTGTATGCTCTCAACCTGGGTTGTTTGAATTGATATATGCCTTTCATCTAGTTTATAACTAGTTTAGAGTCTCCGTGCACTGTTATCCTCTTTGTGCCAAATTATTTCAAAACCTTCAGGCCCAAAATCAGTGCCTCATACTCAGCCATGTTGTTTGTGCAATAGAAATCGAGCTTGTACGAGCAGAGTTTCGTTCCCACCTTGGGCGGGCTTATCCATATGTCGTCCCCTTCCCCTTCCTTTCTAAAAGCACCATCAAAACTCATGGTCCACATCTCATCCTCCACGTAGTTTCTCAGGTCGGTTCACTCTGCTGCTTATCATGCGGCTTCATCGTCGACGGTCATGACAATCGTCAGTTCTTCCTCTTCAAAACTAAGGTCATTTTAGAATATGGAGAAACTGACCTTAGTGTCAACAAAGTACATAGGATGGTTATTTGGCTGCGTCTTACTGCTTACCATGTATTTCAGCAACACTTCTTTGTATAGCCGTCTATTCTGGCCAAAGATAGCAATGGTGGAATATAACATATCCATTTGAATATTTCCCTTTAACTTCGCAACCCACAACCTAGATAGCAGCATGCCAAAATTAGCGGGTATGTTTGTCATGACCATGTCCATAACCATGTTCTTCGAAGGAATTTGGGCCAATGACATGGCCAAGTCTTTGATGAGACCCAAGCATCTGACTTTCCTTGAATCAAAAGAAAAAAGGTACTTATAGGGCTTGGTTATGTCCAAACCCAACTCGTCCATGATCACCTTTGGAATGAGGTTGTGCGACATGCCAGAGTCCAGCATGGCCTTATGCAGGATCATGTCATGGACTTTAATATTGACATAGAATGGGGGAACATCCTTAGTATCACTTGTCTCCTCTACGTGCGGACCAAACAAAATGGCAGGTTGATCGTCTTGGATGTTCAAAGTATCGGGAGTTTGTCCCATTTTAAACATTTTAATAATCTGCTCCCGATATTCACCCTTTTTGATAAGTTCGTTAAAAGAGACATAGATTTTGATATTGGAAATTTCATGCTCAAATTTAAAAGGGGGACAAACCTTCTCTACCTCTTTTCCACATGCTTCCCAACTTGTTTCCAACACTTTCCTCGGGGCCTCCTCCTTTGACTTTTCATTTTCAGTTGCATCCTTGGTATGGTTGTCTGGCTTTGGTTGGCTTGTGGAAGGGGTGTCCGTTAGAGTTTTCCTTATGGGATCCGTCTGCTAAGGTTCAGTAGGCACCTCCTTTCTCCTAAGGTTATATTTCTTATGAAATTGCATGATGGAATTCTGATAACCTTTCTCGAACTCTTTTGTTTCCCAATACAATGTGTCATCTGAATCAAGCATCATATCATCATTTTCTCTCATGAACTAATCATTTTCTCCCTTTGTCAAAAACACGCATGGGTTCTTGTCATCGCAACAATGCATTTTGTCTTCAAACATATGATCAAATTCCTCGTCTATGTAATTGTTTTGGAATGGAGGCATTGTCTATTGGTTGCCCTGTTCTCTTTGCTCCCTTTTTGTGATCTGAGGGACTTGACCCCTTTTGAGGTTCTGATTTCTGGGCTGGGGTTCATGCTATTCTCGGGCAGCAGGTCTATTTCCCATGGACACTATTTCCATTATTTTCTCCATGGTCTTCATCATTAAGTCAAATTTGTCATCTGAGGATGTCAATATCGATGGTTGCGCATCCCCTTGGGTTTTCTTATCACCTCTGTTGAATATTTTCTTGATATTCCCTGACGCCATTAGATCTAATTCAACCTCGATTGCATCCTTCATCATGGAATCTAGGTTTGTTGATCTACTTCTCTCAGTAGCAAAGAAAAATCATTGTCGAAGGAATCACCGTATCGCAGCTACATAGCCCTGGGAGGTGGTTGGACCTCTACAGGAATTGAGTTATACACCATCATGAAACGGGCTGAGAATTCTTGCACTTTATCCTCTAGCGTCCTCTTCATGTTATTGTACTGCATCAACAGTTGCAAAGGGTTCTTCTTGTCTCCCCATCTGGTGATGAAAGACATTTTGAATGTGGCAAAGTCTTGAATGCTTGATTATAGGAGGGATTTCAACCACTTCCTCACCTCCCTCAAAAAACTCTGCATGAACAATCTCATTTTTGCGTCTACATAGTCCACTTCCTCTAGGTTGAAAAAATCATTGAACCAGTTCAGATGCCTTTGGGATGAAACGTTCCCTTCAGCATCGAAGAGCTTAATTTTCTGGTTGTTATTCTGAGGTAAATCATGTAGTTGGGCTGGCAGAACGAGGGGGGAGAATCTGGCAGCCATGGCTCTAGGAGGGTTAGGGATTTGGGGTATGTTCTTAGGTATCATATCTTGAAACCTCTTCTAGTCAAAGACTATATCATCCAAACTGGTCTCTAACTTAGACTTGAACAAGGTTTTCTCAAACAAGGCATCAAAATCAAGGTTGTCGATGCTCTGTGCGCCGTCTTTGGGTAGGGACAGGATTTTGTCTAGGTAATAGAATGAGCCCGGTGATTTTTCCCTAGTCCTGTGCAGAAGTTTCTCTGGGTCGCACATAGGCTCTACAGGGTTTGGGTTAGGATTCACTCTAGTATAGATTGTCTCTGAAGCCGGGGTTCCTAAATCGTGCTACTTTGTGCTACTAGTCCTTTTGACTAGAGTCACCAGGGTAAATGCTTTAGCCAATATAGATGTTTGTCTCTATGTTACCCTCAGGGGTCAAAACTGTAACTTTAGGCATTCTTCCTAGAGAAAATTTATTCAATTATGTCCCCGACAATGGCACCATAATGTTAGCTCTCAGTAAACATTGCTCGGATAAGAAACGAATGACAGAGGAAACCTACAAACCAACTTTGAGATATCAAACTAGCCTTTCAGACCTGGAGAGGGCTCTCTCGGGAGACTTTATCTCGGTACAGGATATGGCTTTAAACTGTCGGCTAGATTTAACACCTTTGAGTAATGAGTTCTGGTTCCATTGGCGAAAGAAAGTAAGACCTCAGACTATGGAGTCGATCCAAGAAAACAATAGAAATAAATGACTTGGTGACTGAAATTGAGGGTATAAAGGCTAAGTGAGCAACAATCTTCAGTTTAAAATTGATGTGTGTGGCGAGGGGGGAAAAACACAAGAAGCAACTTAGAGCATCGCTAAGGATGAATACGGAGTTAACTTAGAGGAAAATGGATTGTCTAAATGGAGTGAATCCCAGGGTGCTGTGCAGCGAATCCTAGACTCAAAATTATGTTACTATTTAGAGATAAATAAATATGAATAAAGAATACAGGAAGTACGTATGCACAGAAAGGAAAAAAAAACATCCAACTCCTACAATTAGAATCTTTTCATCAAAGCTTTAGGCTTTTGCATTAAATTTCGGTCGAGCTTAAACTACATTCAATAGTCTCTGTCTACACTAGTTTTCCAACCAACCCGACTTACATTGAAAAGATAAAGTATATAGGAAAGGGTTCCGCTTGGGCTGCCCTGCTCTCTAGATACTATCCCTAGAATTTAGGAAACTGATTGTTCTACGTTAAATGACTTTTCACATGATGCCTTTCTAAAAATAGAAAACAACTGCATCTGGTCGCATCATAATTGCTTGTATTCTACCATGGGGGTTCAGTTATCAGAAAGGTCTCATCATGGGGAGAGTGATGTGTCAATGCCTTCCTTCGACAAGATATCTGAACGATCAAGTATTTTGTCAGACTCTCGCAATCCACTGTAACAGCCTTGATTTCTGCCACGGGCTCATATTGTTGGGGTGTGTGCTTGGCGAGTGGCTTCTCACTGTCGTGGTCGTTACCAAAATTAAAGAAACATCTAAGGGTGATTCCTCCTTCAAAACTGTCAAGATCCATGCTCTATTTGAGAATACAAGAATGAACTCAGTTAATCATGCTTCTTCTATGCACTGGAAAGAGCTGCACGGACTTTCTCCTCGTCCGCTTCACATTCTCTGAAATGCTTTGCATTCCTTTTTTCTTACAACCTCTATGTTTCACACAGCTGTATGATTGTATCCTATGCCTCTCTGATCTGTCTCTTGAGCCACATCATGGTTCCTTCGTGGCCATGCGATGCTGACACTTCAAGGGTCTTTGCTGCTAGTTGCCATCATAGTTCCCTATTTTCCTGGTAAAGTTTGGCAATAGTGAGTTATGCTTGCTTTAGCTACTGAGGTGGATCTTGAACCTCTGTGTCCTAGATATTTGTCCTCCTCATTCTATTCTATCTTTCTCATCTTGTAGCTTCGAAAGGTTCTAGCTGAATGGTACGCATAAGTAATTTCCTGGCAGCTGACCTTATGCATGGCTCGCTTGGGACTAGATTTTCCCCAGCTTCCTTGTTCTTCCTTCGCCTTCCCCTTCTACAGGGTGTTTGATGTTGGGGGTATAGGGCTTATAATGTCCTTTCTTTCTAAACAGCCTTTTCCAATATAGCTTCTGCGTGGTGTGATATTACTCTTTCCGCACGTAGAGGGAAATCCCCTTTTGGATCCTTGGGGATGCCTGTCATGAGCCAGAACGAATCCCATTCTCTTCCCAACTATCTTAATTCCTCCACCATAAGAATTTTAATCAAAGAGACATGAGAGAGTTTCCTTTTTGATTTTTTTACTTCAGCCTAAGTGTTGTCTGCCATCTCTCGAAGGTTTTGGTATAAGAAAAAGGGCATATTTAATGGCCTCCTTCCTGTGAAGAACATCAATAATCTAATGTGATGCAAATGTATCCTATCGAATATCTCTTCACAGATGAAATATCTCCTAATTAATTCAAGTAGTTTCTAAAAAGGTTCCTACAAATATCTACTCGGAACGCATGTCTCGATTTTCCAACCTAAACAATCTCGTTGATGAAGTATTCATAGCATTGTGCATCCAAAGTCATGGCTTTGAACCATATTTCTCCATGCATAGGGATCTCTGTTGTGGTTGACAGAGTTTCCTCAATAACCTGGAAAATGACGATTGAGATCACCATGTGGAATCCGTCGAAACTGACTGCAAACTGCTCATCTAGTCTTAGATTAAATCCTTGAATTTTCCCGCAAAAGGCCATGCACCTGAATTGTTCAAAAGACATTTTGACCTGTGGATCTTCGTTGATCAAAGTCAAGTTTTTGGGCTCAAGCCCAATGTCTCTACCACTTCACGTGCCCTTCCTCATGCTTTGGGAGGTTTCCATGGTGTGACACGTATTTGTCCTACGCGCGATGGATTTGGCATGGGACCAAGGTAGAAATCTTGATAAAATCGGTCTTGCGAGAAGAATTGCAAATAGTGCATAAGTATGATTGGTGAATAGAATGCGTGCAAAACATATAGAATTCATAATAGAGCAAATGGGAGGTGGAATCATGCAAGGGAACACTGAATTCATGGTGACTGGATGTTTCGAAATGAACTGAATATTTTCCATAGCACCTCTGTGTGTGTAAAGTACAGATGATAAGAGTTGTAGGGCATACATGATATGAACGCCCGATTTTTTATTCTTTCAGCCTTCATAATGAGCTGATGATGTTCACTACACTTTTCGATGCAACTTCTATTAACAACTTGCCTCTATCTGGAGTACGTAGAAACTCCCTTTTTGACAGGATCTAACTCTTTGGGAACAGACTTTTACCATTTACACATGTTTTGACTCGGAAGTTCCTTCCCAACTCCAAGGGCCAACCAACCACTTTCTGACTTCTACCCTTTTTTTTTTCAGTACCTGACTTCACATTCTTTGACACACAGGCCATGACTTGACTAATACCAACCCTAACTGAAAAAGAAAAATGGAGGCGCTAACACACCCAATCTTCAAAGTGGCTCTCCTTCGACCATATTTCCCACCATTATTAGACACCTCAGAGATAGCAGAGAAGTTGACACCAACAGAGCTGAACCCTGACTGCATGCAACATTCATCCAATGATAATATTGTGGACACACAGATCAAGGGAACCTGACAACAAAGGATCCATCTTTATCGAGTTGTCAAAGTAGGGCAGCTCCTGCACCAAGGCAAGTGGCTCACCCAGGGCCAAATTCAGTAGAAATTTCCTCATATGACGGGGGAACTCAACACAATGGAGACCATTGCTTCCTAAGGGAGGAGTAATGATCCAAATGGATGTCGGTGGCCTCCCACCTATTCTAACTGGTGTTGATTAAGGTTGGTTTCCATTTATGTCAACCCTTAATGAAAGCTCGGTAGCACAAAGGTTTGGGTAATGGACCCAATTTTGTTTGATGTAAAGATGACTCATTATTGTCTTGTCATGGTTGATAATAAGTACAAATGGATGAAATCCAAAGTGTTCCACTTATGGTGAAATCCCTCACCAGAAGACGTTTTGCAGATTGAGTTATCCTAGAAGTATGGTTAGAGAACCCATGATTAATTGTGAAATAATGAGATGAAGTTCAGTGAATTTTTCAGTGAAACTATCCTAGATGGATAGTTCTTGTCATGCCATTTTCGGTGGTATGTGGAACGTTGCATAACTCTTCACAGTTAAAGAGTTATGGGCATATGAAGTTGAAGAACCATCATGAGTCATATAGAAGCCCCCAAAAGTCAAGTGTTTGCAAAAGAAATTATTTAAATAATAAAGTAAATCGAGAACTCCCTAAAATAACAAAAGTGTAATGCTACATGAAAGTATAAATAAGAGGCAAATCTCTCTCATTTAAACACACTCTAATGTCATTGAATATCTATTTTTGTGAAAGGTTATTTGGGAAGGTATAATTGATAGAGAAAATTTGCATCAAAAAAAGTGAGGCAGAAAAAGTGCGGAAAAAAAATCGCGGCAGAAAAATCGCAGCAGAAAAAGTGTGGCAGAAAAGTCACGACAGAAAAATCACGGCAGAAAAAGTGCGACAGAAAAATTGCGGTAGAAAAATCGTGACAGAAAAAGTGTGGAAGAAAAATCGCAATAGCAATATGGTTGGGGTCTATTTATGAGAGATATGGCACATCTTGTTTGAGGTATGTTTTTTGAGCTAGGGTTTAGCTCTTGAGATGGTATTGGATGTTCAGTATTGCTGCATATATCAGATTTGTTGAGGGATACAATTGGTATTTTTTTGTTGGTATTTGGCATATGGGTATTGGTCTTTTGGTTGTGATGTGTTGTTGAAGTTGTTGGTTTAGCTTGAGGCTACATAACAGTGAGATTGTGGCACACAGTTTGATGTAAGGGTTTATGGTATTTGGTTTATGCATAGAGTGTTGAATTGTTAGATAACTTTTGATGGTTATATTGGTGTATGTATTTGGTATATGGTTGAGGTACATGTTGTGTACATGGTTGAGATAAGTAGTTGATGAGTTGGAACATACATGAGGTGTACATTTGATGAGTTGGCACATACATGAGGTGTATAGTTGATGAGTTGGCACATACATGAGGTGTATAGTTGATGATGTTGGAACATCTTGATGAGTCAAGGTTGATGCATGGATGATGTATGGTACATGTTGGTTCAGGTTATTGGTGCAGGTTGATTGGTACATGTTGTTACAGGTTATTGGTACAGGTTGATAGTGACAGGTTGACAGTGGCAGTGGTTGATTCAGTGACAGTGATAAGGTGTCTACATTTGGCATTTGTATTTTAGGGCGGTTGGACAGGGCAAGGAAAGGTGTTCGTAGACAACTTCCGGTTGTAGCCGGAGAACTTAGGGGGTTGTAGCCTCTTTATGGTTGTAGCTAGAGAATTGGGGAGTTGGAGCTTCCCTTGGGTTGTAGCCTGAGAAACTAGGGGGTTGGATCCTCTTTCCAGTTGCAGCTGGAAAACAAAGGAAGTTGGTGCTTTCAATGAATGCAATTCTTCAAGACACATAAGAAAAAGAATTATGTGGTTTTCTCCTGCTTTGGGTTTCCATGTAAAAACACTAGTGTACTGTGTATGTGTATGATTGCTCATTTGTTCATTTTTTATTTTCTCTGCAATTATTGGATGATAATGCCACATTGTGTATGTGTATGATTGCTCATTTGTTAATTTTTTTTTTCTCTATAATTATTGGATGATATAACACTTGCACTATATGGTTAGAAAGGATTAAATTTCTCTATTACTGATTCACCCCCCCTCTCAGTAATCCAACAATTGGTATCAGAGCGGTTTCCTTCAGAAATCAGTTTAACCACTGAAAGGAATATCATGGAGAGCAACAACTTGTATAAAAATGGAATACCACAGTTTGATGGACAGAAGTATGCATTTTGGAGCATAAGGATGAAGACATATATACAGGCACAGGGATTTGAAATTTGACAATCAATTATAGATGGATACATAGTACCAGTAGTTCTGCCAACAAATGACAAAGCAGTGAAACTTGGTCAGAATAATTCCAAAGCCAAAAATGCACTTCTAAATGGTCTTAGTGAAACAATATTCACCAAAATTTCACATTGTAAATCCACTAAAGAGATTTGGGACAAACTTCGAAAAATTTTTGAAGGAGATTCAAAAGTCAAAGAAGCAAAGATTTAAACTTACATAGATCAGTTCGAACAAATTAACATGAACGGAGATGAGAATATTGCATCTTTCTTTTTACAAGTTGATGAAACAGTAAATGCAATCATAGGTTTGGGAGAAGAAATCGAAGAATCTGTAATTGTTCAAAAGGTACTAAGATCTCTTCATATGAGATTTAACCCTAAGATATTAGCACTAGAAGAAAGAGAAGATCTAAAATCAATAAGCATGGATGAATTACATGGAATCTTCACAGCATATGAAATGAGAACTGAACATGAAAATCTAGATACAAAAGAAGCAACCTTCAAAGCATCCAAAAATTCAAAGCAAAAAGAAAAAGAACTTAGCAACAATAGTGGCGTCTCATAAGATGATGAAGAAGTGGCCAACTTTGTCAAAAGATTAAACAAGGGAACCAATGATAGGTATATAGGTAATATTCCTTTGATTTATTTTAATTGTGATGGTATTGGTAATTTTTGTAACAAATGTCCTCATAAGAAAAAGAGAAATGATGAAGGTTACTCAAATAGAAAACAAACATATAAAGGAAAAAGAACCACAAAGAAAGTTTTCAAGAAAAGCTTATGCACCTAAGAAGACATCTCATCATCAGATGAAGATGAAGTCAGTGACAGTGAGACAAAAAGAGTTCTATTCATGGCAGTAGAATAATCTGATAAAGAATACTCCGAAGAAGAATATGAAGAAGAAGAAGAAGAATATGAAGAGGAAAAAGTTGACTACCGAGAAGAATTGATGTGTTCCATAGAAGTTATCAGAAGAGAAAAGAAGAAAAACAAGAAACTATAAGAGGAACTAGGCAAGAAAGAAGACACTCAAGAACTAGAACAAATGATCACAAATTTGAAGGTTCAAATAGAAGAAGATAAAATAATTGAAGAAACACTCAAAGAATAACTAGAAGAAAAGAAAAAAATATGAAGAATAGCTCAAAAGTTTTGGATGACATTATCAGCAGTCAAAAACCTCATCACGACAAGTCCGGACTTGGATACAATCAGACAGAAAAGGGATCAAGCTCCAAAATAACAGAGCAAGAAACATATCCAAAAATCTATGAAGAAACAATCAAAGCGAATAGGAAGATCTACAAGGAAGATTACAGGGACACTCCTCCACCGAGAAGATTCAAATTTCAGAATCACCAAATGACAAATAGGCCTCGAGAAGTAGAAGAATTCATAAGAGTACCTCCTTTCATAATATCTTCAACTCCTAGGTATCAAACTATATTTTTTGGTTTATGTTATGCATGTAATAATTTTGGACATAAAGTTGTGAATTGCAGAGCTAACAATAGGAACATAAACAACTTTGAAAGTCATACACAAAAGGGTTATCCAAGAAGGCCTAATGAAACATAGAGAAGAATTTACAACAGGTTTGAATCCTTGAGCATTGAAGTGGAATGTTACAAATGTAACAACTTTGGACACATGGACAAATATTGCAGAATGACAATCCCTCCTAGAGAACCGCAACAGAATAACAACAGTCATAGACAGGAACCTCAAAAAAGGACATGGATATGAAAGAAGAATTAGTATAGAAATGAAGAATGGACAATCGATCTACAACCTAAGAAGAAGAAATGTGGTTGGTATGTTGAAAGTGGTCGTTCAAAACACATGACAAGTGATAGAGACAGGTTTCTTGCTTTAAGAAAGGAAAGAGAGGGATCAATCTCCTTCGGAAATGATGATTCAGCTAAAATCATTGGAAAAGGCACAGTCAGAATTGGGAACAAGAATACAAAGGAAGAAAATGTTCTACTAGTAGAATATATGAAACACAATCTTCTAATTTTGAGTCAAATGTGTGACCAAGGTCATAAATTTACTGTTGATTCACAAAAGTGCGAGATAAGAAAAGAAGGTTTAGGAAAATTGATTGCTACAGCTGCGAGAACTTAAGGAAAAATATGTGTTAAGTGAAATTGGAAATGAAAAGTGTTGTCTAAGAAAGGAAGATGAAAGTTGGCTATGGCATAGAAGAATGGGTCACATACATTTTGATAACCTTGTCAAAGTCAGCAAAAGAGAAGCAGTCAGAGAAATTCCCCATATCACGAAACCAACCAACACTTTATGTAAGCATTGTCAACAAGGAAAACAAACAAAGACCAGGTTCAAATCAAAAGAATATTCAACGACAAGACCACTGGAAATTGTGCATACTGATCTAGTTGGACCAACTACAACAAAGGGTTTAAAAGGTGAAAAATACTTTATGTTATTAGTTGATGATTATACAAGAATGACTGCAGTTTTCTTTCTCAAGAATAAGTCAGAAGCTTTTGAAAACTTCAAGATCTACAAGGAAATGGTTGAAAATGAAATGGATTCAAAAATAAAATGCTTGAGATATGATAATGGAGGAGAGTTCACTTCAAAGGAATTTATGGACTACTGCAACAATCATGGAATAAAAAGACAATTCTTCATTGCTAGGACACCTCAACAGAATGGAGTTGTTGAAAGAAAGAATAGGACAGTACAGTAAATGGCTCGAACAATGCTAATGGATTCCAAATTGACAGATATTTTTTGGACATGGGCAGTGCATACATTAGTTCACATTCAAAATAGAGTAATGCTTAGAAACAACACTAAAAAAACTCCCTACAAGCTATGGAAAGGAAGACCAACAAATGTGAAGCACTTCAGAGTTTTTGGAAGAAAATGCTACATCAAAAGAGAAGATGGCATAATTGGAAAGTTTGAATCTCGTGTGGAAAAAGGAGTACTTGTTGGTTACTCAGGTACAATGAAAGGATACAAGTGTTACAACATAATATTGAACAAAGTTGTGGAAAGCATCAATGTAACAATTGATGAAACAGGTAGACAAGAATTAAAGGAAGAAGAAAATGAATCAATGGAACAACTTTATGAAGAAGAAACAGAAGATGAAAAAGAAGGGGGAGATGAAGAGGATCCAACAGAAGAAGAAGATCAAGTTCAGCAAGTGCCTCCAAAGACACCTAGAAAACGAGTATAGAAGAATCCTCCTTTAGATCATATTATCAGAAACAAAGATGCAGGAGTTGAGACTAGAAGAAGAATGCGTTCACGAGAACAAACACACCTATCACTCTCATCTACGACTGAACCAACCTATTTTGAAGAGGCCAACAATGATGAATTTTGGAATAAGTCCATGGATGAAGAATTGGATCAAATAGATAAAAATGACACTTGGGAATTGGTTCCAAGACCAAAGGATAAGAATGTGATCAACACAAATTGGGTATACAGGAATAAATTGAACGAAGATGGGCAAGTTACAAGGAACAAATCTAGATTGTTATGTAAAGGATACGCATAGGTTGAAGGAATAGACTTTGAAGATACATTTTCCCCAGTTGCCAGAATGGAAGCAATCTAATTGCTTTTAGCTTATGCATGCTCCAAAAATATTAAAGTGTATCAAATGGATGTGAAATCATCTTTTTTGAATGGGGAACTTGAAGAAGAAGTATAAATTGAACAACCATAAGGATTTCAATTGTCAGAGAACACGGATTATGTCTGTAAATTAAGGAAGGCCTTGTATTGTCTAAAACATTCTCCTAGAGCATGGTACTCTAGACTGGATAAATATCTACATCAAGCAGGGTTCAGAAAAGGAAGTGCATACAACAACCTCTACATCAAGGTAAGTCAAGATAGTATTTTATTAATTGAAGTTTATGTTGATGATATTATTTTTGGTAGTGATGATGACAAGTTAAGCCATAAATTTTCAAAGGATATGAAGAATGAATTTGAAATGTCATTACTTGGAGAACTATCCATCTTTCTGGGACTTCAGATACGTCAAAGAAACTAAGGAATTTTTATTTCTCAAACCAACTCTATCAAAGAAATGATAAAGAGGTTTGGAATGGAAGATTGGAAACCAGTTAGCACTCCCATGCAAACCAGTTGCAAGTTGAGAAAATATGATGATTCAAAGTCTACAGATCAGAGGCAATACAGGTCAATGATTGGTAGACTACTATATGTGACAACATCCAGACTAGATGTAATGCGGGAAGTTAGAAAGGTGGCATGATTTAAAAAAGCACCAAAGGAATCACATGTATTAGCAGTGAAGAGGATTTTTAGATATCTCAAAGGAACAGAGGAGTTTGGATTATGGTATCCAAAAGGAAAGGATCTATCATGTATTGCCTACACAGATGCAGATTGGGTAGGTTGTATTGATGACCAATGAAGCACCAGTGGAGCAGTGGTCTACTTGGGTGAGTGTTTAGTATCAGGGCTAAGCAAGAAACAACCATCAGTATCTTTATCTACAACTGAAGCAGAATATATTGCAGTAGCAACATGTTGTACATAGGTTCTTTGGGTGAAACAAACTCTGATAGATATACATGTTGGGTATGATGAGCCCATTCCAATCTGTTGTTATAATACAAGCACCATAAGTTTCTTAAATAACATGGTGATTCACTCCAAGACGAAGAATATTCCAATAAAGTATCACTTTCTACGGGAGCAGGTTGCAGAAAAGAACATTAGAGTTGAGTATGTGGGTACAAAAGAACAAGTGGCAGACATATTTACAAAACCACTTCCATGGGAAGCCTTTGAATATCTTTGCCAGAGACGCGGAGTTATTTCTACTCCAAAATGAATTATTTTTAATGCTTATCTTATATGTCTTAGATGTACACAAGGACAGTTCAGTCAGGGGGAGCAGCCCCAGTTGGAAATATACCTTTTCCATTGATGACAAAGGGGGAAGTATTTATTAGATATAGAGGATAGAGGCATGGCTCCAGGGGGAGCATGAGTGATCTGATTTTAGTATTGCATCAGAGTGTTTCCATCAATGCCAAAGGGGGAGATTGTTTATTAAGGTTGGTTGTCATTGATGTCAACCCTTGAAGAAATCCCGGTAGCACAAAGGTTTGGGCAATGGACCCAAGTTTGTTTGATGTAAAGATGACTCATTATTGTCTTGTCATGGTTGATAAGAAGTACAAATGGATGAACTCCAAAGTGGTCCCCTTATGGTGAAATCCCTCACGAGAAGATGCTTTGCGGATTGATTTATCCTAGAAGTATGGTTAGAGAACTCATACTTAATTGTGGAATAATGAGATGAAGGTCAGTGAATTTGTCAGTGAAACTATCCTAGATGGATAGTGTGTGTCATTCCATTTCCGGTGGTATGTGGAATGTCACATAACTCCTCATAGCTAGAGATTTTGGCCATATGAAGTTGTGTAACCCTCATGAGTCATATAGAAGCCCCCAAAAGTAAAGTGTTTGCAAAATAAATTATTTAAATAATAAATTAAATGGAGAAAACCCTAAAATAAGGAAACTATAATGCTACATGAAATTATAAATAAGAGGCAAAGCTCTCTCATTTAAACACACTTGAATATCATTGAATATCTATTTTTGTGAAAGGTTATTTGGGCAAGTATTATTGATAGAGAAAATTTGCAGCAGAAAAAGTGTGGAAGAAAAAGTGCGACAGAAAAATCACGGCAGAAAAATTGTGGCAGAAAAAGTGCGGCAGAAAAATCGTGGCAGAAAAAGTGCAGCAGAAAAGTCGCAACATCAACATGGTTGGGGTCTATTTATGAGAGATATGGCACATCTTGTTTGAGATATGTTTTGTGAGATAGGGTTTATCTCTTGAGATGGTATTGGATGTTCAATATTGCTGCATATATCAGATTTGTTGAGGGATACAGGTGGCATTTTGTTGTTGGTATTTGGCATATGGGTATTGGTATTTTGGTTGTGATGTGTTGCTGAAGTTGTTGGTTTAGCTTGATGCTACATAACAGTGAGGTTGTGGCACATGGTTTGATGTAAGGTTTTATGGTATTTGGTTTATTGATAGAGTGATGAATTGTTAGATAACTTTTGATGGTTATATTGGTGTATGTCTTTGGTATATGGTTGAGGTACATGTTTTGCACATGGTTGAGACAAGTAGTTGGTGAGTTGGCACATACATGAGGTGTACAGTTGATGAGTTGCCACATACATGAGGTTTATATTTGATGAGTTGGCACATACATGAGGTGTATAGTTGATGATGTTGGTACATCTTGATGAGTCAAGGTTGTTGCATGGTTGATGTATGTTACATGTTGGTTCAGGTTGTTTGGTGCAAGTTGATTGGTACAGGTTGTTATAGGTTATTGGTACAGGTTGACAGTGATAGGTTGAAAGTGGTAGTGGTTGATTCAGTGACAGTGATAGGTTGTCTACATTTGGAATTTATATTTCATGGCAGTTGGACGGGGAAAGGACAAGTGGTTGTAGCCACCTTCTGGTTATAGCCGAAGAACTTAGGGGGTTGTAGCCTCCTTCTAGTTGCAGCTAGAGAATTGGGGAGTTGGAGATTCCCTGAGGTTGTAGCCTGAGAACCTAAGGGGTTGGAGCCTCCTTCTAATTTCAACTGGAAAAAAAAGGAAGTTGGTGCTTCAAATGAATGTAATTCTTCAAGACATATAAGAAAAATCATTCTGTGGTTTTCTCCCGCTTTGGGATTCCACGTAAAAACTCTTGTGTACTGTGTATGTGTATGATTGCTCATTTTTTTATTGTTTATTTTATCTACAATTATTGGATGATAATGCTACACTGATATAACACTTGAATTATATGGTTAAAAAGGATTAAATTTCTCTATTATTGATTCACCCCCCCTCTCAGTAATCCAACAACTGGTTCATTCTGGCAGTTTTCCAATTTGGCATTTTTTTTCCGAGTTTTCGGGTCCCTAAATTGCGAGGCCATTTTGAGGTACAAAATGTGTATTCCTCAGATAAACCTTTCCAATGGGATATTGTGTGCCTAAAATGAAGATCATATGAAAAATTTATGACCACGGGAAGTTGATGTACTAACTTACCCAAACAGGTCCCATGTGACTTTTGGCGCTTCATCTCCTAGGGTTAGGTTTTTGGATGTCTAGGGTTTTTGACATTCCTGTTTATTGTAAAAAGGCCTTCAAAGCCTCAATTTAATCATGTTCTTGTGAATGAGCACAGTTGTCACATATCTTCTCAGATATAATCCACCACCATTCCAACAAGCTTGTTTTCCACTGCATTTTACAGTTTCAGCTTATTTCCTTATTGAATAGAAAACCGGTTTTAATGTATCTGTGGTATTTTTTGTTAATCATATTTTAATAATTTGTATTCATTTTTTTCTACTCATAAACTCTGTATCACAAGTTGAACTATCATGTTCACCACCATGGTATGAGAGGATGCCACATGAGCCCCTGTTACTCATGCATGTAGGGATATCCACATGAGGAATTTCAATAAGAATGTAGAAGGTCCAAAACCTTATCACAATTTGAGGTTGAGGAATTTAAAACCCTAACCCTAGATGGATATCGTGATATGTTAAATACTAGGCCACTAGAAGGAGAAGGGGTTCCATTCTATGTTATTTTATCTTATTCCATAGTAGAGTAGAACAACTGGGAATGGAAAATTATAGAGAACAATAGAGGGGGTTAATGTTATACATAATCCTATTAGGCCATAGGTATCAAGTAACTCCATAGAGACTTTCAACTCTTTTGTGCTTGCATTATATCCATAATAGAGAAAACAGAGCAGGGCAACCTCACCTTCTAGTTGGGTTTTCTCCCGTAAGGGTTTCCTAGAGAAAATATTTTTGTTATTTTGTGGATGATGTGTGATTTTATTTCCATGTTCTCTATTTTACACATTTTATATATTACATGCATAAGAATAAAATAAGTAACTAAATATTCTGGAATCCAAATAATTTAAACTTCATAGTGAAGATTTCAATTTTATTTATCAGATCTTTTGTGACGAATTGTCCAGTGGAATATCCATGGCATTTTACAAATCAAATTCCTTCCATAGATTCCCTTAATATTCACCCCTGTTTCATTTTGGTACCCATCCCATTCAATCCCCCTTATTATTGGCAATCCAATTAGTCTACATCTTATATTTGAAGCCTCATTCATTTGTTCTCATCATGTTGGCATCCTTACCCTCTGGACTCCTACATTTTTGGTTGGTATTTGTTGGATTATCACATATCACAAACCATCCTCTTCATCCATAATGTGTTGATTCTTCATTTTTATGCCACCATTAACCCACCCCTAGGGATATTACCATTAATGAACCTACCCTTAATCACTTCCATTTGCAATTTTCACCTTTAGCATTATTGTCATCTGGTTTTTTTGGGGGAATTTATGTCCTTTTTACTCCTTACTATCCCATTTTGGTTTCCCCCATGGGATTACTTTTTAATAATGTGTGAAGAGCCTCACTATTTTCCATTCTAAAGGCTCATCTTTGTCACATTTGTCCACCATAAAATGACTTAAGGTTTTCTTTTGAAGATATTTAATAGTCATTCATGGGTATTTTGTATGTTTCTTAATGAATGTGTGATTGAGGTGGATTTTTGTGTATGATATACCTTTTCAACTAATATTTTTTTCAAAAGACATGTATTCCACAAACTAGGTCAAATTGCACGAGTCAAATGCACCAACCTCGTAGAAACATGGTATTTTGTCTCCCTCAATGAGCTTCCAGCCAAATATCAAGGGAAATTGTCCCTACCTACCTCCAAGAGCGCTCCTTGGTCATTAATGACCACTTCTGATCAGAAGTGGTTGAAGATACAAGTGTAAAGGGATGAGATACCTCATTTACCCATTTCTCTCCTTAATTTAGGAAATGAGGTCAAACTCTCTAGCTATGTATAGGACTATAGTTTAGGAGATTAATATAGAGAATTTTGGAGAAGTATTGTGTGAAGATTTTTTGAAGAATTGTATTGAGAACTTAGAGATTTCCTGCTCTTGATGTATTATTGATATTTATGAAATAAATGTTGTTTTGTTTTAGGCTCCTTGTGCTTCTTGGGTAGGGCCCATCCAAGAGGTATCAACGACCATGTTACCATTTATGTCATTTTCATGCATGCTTATATAGTATTTTATTCTCTTTTGAAGTTTAATTTAGTTTTTCATAACTAATTTTATCTTTTTTCAAGGTTATCACAGGTTATCTAGTCACAAAAAGCATTATGTAGAAATGTTCAATAGCCTCTTGGAGCACTCCTAGGTTCTTCCCAAGGCCAAGAACCTCAGATTCACTTCATTTATTTAGTCTAACTTCGTTCATGCTTTTAAATAATTGCATTTCCTTCTTAGAATCCATTTTTCTTCTTGTAGGAGTTTCCTATAGAAACTATACAGTTCCTGTAGAACTGCACAGTTCCTATAGAAATCTCTTGTAGGTTTGTTTTAGCTTCAGATTTTGACTTAGTTTAATATTATTTTCTTGAAAGCATCAATAAAAAACAAAGGGAAATTTATATTGATATTGAATAAAGGGTTAGCTTGTTTTATTCATGCATTAGTGTATCTTTACTTCTATTACAACTTTATGTCATAACTTAGATTGAATTCATATTTTTGCTTCAATTTGATATTCTTGATTCAATATTATTTAATGCAATTAGAATAAGTTTTTTCAAGCAATCTAGATTAGCTGCAATTTCATATTGGTGTGTTTTCTTCAAGCAAATAGTTCAGAGTTGCTTTTTGTCATTTAATTTTCTTGCACATTTTCAACCTTTCATTAGTCTTAAACCTTTGATATCAACAATTTCATACTGCACATACAATCCATAACACCTCTTAAGTTTGTATGAAACCTGGGTTGACAAGTAAAGTAGGAAACCAAGGTTATAGTAAATCATTGTTGTTATTGTTGACACAAAGTTGCCAGACCAGGGTCCTCTTCAGGTTACCAACAAAAAGGGTATCAATGTAGTCTAGCGCATTGGAATTTCCATCTTCTCAGAAGGGAAGAAGTCTCACTCGAAGCATGATCGAGACATGGAAATTAGAGAAGGGTAAGAAGAATTCTTATTCATATCTACAAGTTATCAAGATTAATGTCATTATTTCACAAGAGAGATTAAACTTATTATAGTCTTTAACACCTCATAACCTAGGAAAAAAGAACGAAGTTGCGCAGAAAATCATAAATAAATGCAGAAGCATTATGCATAATAGACATAACATAATATCATTCCATGGAAACATAAATCATCATATACACATGCCTTCTTTTAAATTTTATCCCCATCGGTATTCTATTATATCAGAGTCCTTACTCAAAATACATGCGTATCTTATCTCAGAGATATACAAATTCATGTAAAAGATAATCAACAAGTACATCTCAAGATAGTACAAGATCAAGTCACATTCTCTCAAGTTTATTGCTCTCACTACCTCTACTGTAATACAAGAATAGTTTCCCTTACATTACCAATATGGCGCAAAACCATTTCTTGCTACTCCTCCCGATTAAAATCCTCTTATTTCATTATATTACAATCATTTATTGTTGATTGAGAACCCGCGAGCTCTCTCCTCTTCTTGATTATATTTCAACTGCTCCTCCCAAAACTGATTGTACGTTGGCCTCTAACCATTTTATGTTCTAGTGCCTTTCTGTTGCATTCTCTTTCACTCAAACTTATTTTCCTTCCTTTGATTTTTTTTTTGGATCCATGGTAGCTAGCACAACTTTTATTTATCAAAACAAAGGGCCCAACAAGCCCCGAACACAATCCTTGACTTGCCCCGAATCAGGTCTTTGGATCTTTTGTGGTCTCTAGTATGGAAAGTGATCCTTCTGTGGCTTTGCTTTCTTCTTTTGGATTTTATTTCTTATTCCATCTTTCTTCCATCCATGAATCAAGTTGTTTCTTCCTTGGCCCCTTCAAACGAAGGGCCCAACTCTAGCACTAGTTCCAGGGCTTTCTTCTAGATCTCCTGGAAATGTTCAATTTTGTCTTGCCACTTCCTGTCAAGCAATGGGGATTCTGCTACAAACTGTTGAGTTGCATTGGTGTTGAACTCCTTTGATTTTTATGCAATAATATCATTTCATTTTTCATCCACTAGTGTTTCCACCTAGTGCATCTGGAGGTATGCAGTTTGTACTACTGGTCAAAAGTCTCTCAATTCCTTCTTGACGATTGTTTGAGCTTCAAATAGGGAATTCAAAGTCTTGTTGTCTTGTTGGATCTCATCAAAATTTTCTTGTTGTTCTAGAGGATCATGTTCTTTGGTATATTCTTCATTGAGGGTTTGTATTTTTATTCATAACTCTTCCAATGCTTGGTTGCACCGAGCTATCACACCCATCCAATCGCTAACTTCCTTGGAAATAGTAGTGCACTCGGTGGTATTCTTATGCAACACATCTATGGCATCATTTCCTTCCACGAAAACCATTTCCAGTTATTGTCGAAGTTCCCTGGGTTATCCCTTATCCTTCAAATTCATTCCCTTCAACTTCTCTTGGATATACTATATTGATTCTGCCAACATCTCCCATGCTTCCTCGACTAATTCAATTTGTTTCTCTGGCTCTTCGGTTGTGCTGAAATCTGGAAGCTGAGGTGGTGCTTTCCTGAAATTCGGCCAGACCTCTATTAACTTTTCCTTCACCTTCTTGATCTTCTGCTTTGCATGGTGTTGTCACATATGTTTGTATGGAGGGTATTTTTCCCTTGAAAATATCCCCATGGAAAAAAAAATGACAAATAGGGGACCAAAAACCCACTTCTATCGTTTATCCTAAGTTTTGTGCCTAGGCGCATTGTGCTAAGGGGCACATAGATCTGGGCAGTTGAGATCTGCATGCTCAGATCTATGGTGCATGGTCCATATTAGACCCCCCCAAAAAATTCTACCTTTAATGAGGGGGGGGTCCGAGTTGGTGGTTTTTTAGAGTGAGGCCCCCACTATTGTGGTGCTTCCTCATTAACTCGGACCCCCCCACTCAAAACCTCTTACCACACCCTTCCCTCCGAGTAGACCACTTCCCGCCTCCTCTTACCACCCTTGTTTCCTACCAACACCTCTCATCCACTCACTCATCTCTCTTCCCATCACATCCCCTCTTTCATGTGCCGCTTATCA
The DNA here is from genome assembly GCA_032191745.1 of Picea mariana. Lineage (NCBI taxonomy): Eukaryota > Viridiplantae > Streptophyta > Pinopsida > Pinales > Pinaceae > Picea > Picea mariana. Next base: position 260,502 of record JASDQU010436047.1, read on the forward strand.
CTGCCTTCCATGTGTATCCCACTCCCACCTCATGTCACATCCCCTCTCTACCTCCCCCCACTCGCTTCGTGACACATGTTTCCCGTGTCGCTTTGACCTGTGTAGTTGTTGTCCCCACTGCGCCTATCACTACAACCTCCCCTCTGCCTCCATATCACCTCTACGCCTTTACATCTTAGCACCAATGTTGGTTATCAGTTCCCTTCTTGGGTTATCTAAATTATTGAGCCAAGGTTCATGTCATTCGGGGTTCCAACAAAGCCTCTAAAACTATAGGCCCTCCTGGTAAACCAGAAGGAAAAACAACACCCAGAAGGCACTGCGCAGTCTCACCCAAGATAGCTTTAAATGGGTGGTTGTGAGACTCAGGTGTTCATAGACTAGGACAAAGTAGAGGACAGAGGTTTCTTGATTAACGCCAGATACCGTGAGCTGTCAGGGAAACTACTTATTCCTTGGAGTCGCATACGTATATTCCACGATGTAATTTAAGCAAAGTATAACCAGATTCATAACAATGTGTTAACTCATTCATCAAGCTTAACCCATAATTTCTGAAAGAAATAAGAGACATGCATACATTCAACATATTAAACGAGTATTACCGTGGTTCACCCTCTCCTGGGCTACATCCACAAATATTTGGCTCTTGGCTCTTTTATTATTGCAGTTCTACATTCCTGGCACAACGTGCTTACAATTATTCACAGAAATGGGTAAGATCTATGCGAGGCAAAGTAGATCGCACCAAGCTCCACAACCTATGGTATAATCCTCATATATGCCTTCCCTCGTATCCTATTTTCTCAACATCTTACAAAATTGGTTCATACAACTAAAACTTTAAGAGAACTACTAACAACTACTAGAAACTCCCTATATGATATATTTGTATCTATATTTATACATTTTGGGCTCTTCATCCTTTTACAGAATATTACCAAAACCCTAACCCTTCTTACATTAGGTCTTTCTCCCATACACGTGTTGTTCCTCCTCCAACTATCGCTTTCTTTTGTGCACGCTTTCTTGCATGTGCATGTGTTGTTCTTTTTCCAGTTGTTACTTCAGTTTTATGCACGCTTTCTTTCCCATGATCGTTCTTCTTTCCCCTTTGGCCTGGTGCCAATAGGCACCCAAGACTAACATTTGACTCATCCCGAGTCACCTAATTTCTTTGTGCTTCCTCGATCTCCTTGGTGATCGTCTGGAATTGTTCCTGCAAATCTGTCGCTTTTGTCAATGCCTGCGCGGTTTTCTCCTGGATGGTGTCAACTGTCTGAGCTACCACTTCCTCACTCATCAGTCCTGTGCATTCTAGCTAAGTTTGTGTTGTCTGTTTTCTGGATTCTTCTACCTACCCAAGTTCTTCTGCTACCCATTCCTGCAACGGTTCTATTTGAGCCTGATGCTCATGTTTCTGTGTTTTGACAGTGATAAGTTCTACCCGTATCTTATTCAACTCTTGCATTCCCTTGACATGTTTTGGAATTGGTGTGGTCTTATGTTGCTGCTTGAGTTCTTGGATCGTTGCATTGATCCTCTCCTCCTCCTTGTCCCAGTGTTGGACCTGTGGATCCTCTTCCAGCCTTGTCCAAAGTTTCTCTGCTTTATCCAGCAAGTCAACTGTCGTGTTGACCTATTTTTCTAGCTCCTGCAATTGCATGGTTGCTTCCTGCTTCTATTTCTCCTTCACTGCTAGTGGAGTTATCAGTCTAATCTATCCAAGGAGAGTCTTGATCTCCTTCTGATACTGATCAATTTCCTGCTCAATGTGGTCGATCTTTT
>JASDQU010436047.1:262367-279143 GCA_032191745.1 Picea mariana
GATTTGGCCTGTGAACAAACTATTTCCAGAACTTCTCACTTCTTTGTTTCTTGTTGTAGCTCGACTAAATTTTTGTGTGCTCGCGATTGCATCTTGTGGTCAACGCTAGCCTGTAGTTTGTATAATTCTTTTGATGGCATCCGTGTTAGGACCAATTGGATATGATCTAAATCTGTCAGTGGTGTCTGTCCCACAATTTCATCCATTCTCAGTATGCTAGGATTTATATAGACCATAGAATGTGCATGTGGTATCGAAAGAACTGGGCTGCGTTCTTCTAACTCCACCCTTTCTGTGGTCTATGTGGTTGATGGCTCTATGCCTCTGCTACTACTCGTGATCTGGGCTTCCCCAAATTTCTTAAGGAGCTGTCCCATTTTTGTTAGTTCCTTCTGCAGTTTATCCTTGTGGTGCGTGACATGATCAAAATATTCTACGAGGAAGTCTTGGACCATCCTGACAATCATCTCTCCACCATCCTCCATGATTGTGTAGTCTGGTGGTGGTCGTTGTGCCTTCATTTTCTTTCACGCACCTGTGTCCTGTACCGTTGGTCTCTTAGTTCCCCCTGGTTCCTATGTGATGGGGTTTGATGTAGTTGCTCGTGCTCCCTTAGTGAAACAGTAGCACATCTGTAGCCATTGTTTATCTGGATCCTGCCTTGGTTGTATCCACATGGCTTGTCTCCTAGCCCAGAAATTGGTGATGCCTCTATATCGTGCGACAACCTCTGGTGTTATTCTCCATGCTTGGTTGATGGCTTCCTGTATCTCCCATAGGTAAGCTTCGAATACGATTACATTCCCCTTCTTATGCTTGGCTAGTGGCGTGGATCTTAGGATGCGATATATTTCGCCTCCTGGTTGTGGTGTGGTACCAAAGACGACGTATTCTGGTTATCGCCATCCCATGAAAGATATGAGAGTGATCAGCCATGAATAATGAAATTTCATACCTGCATCCTGCACATCTTTACAGTCTACTTGGAACAAGTTTGATAGATATGGCACCCAGCTCATGGAGGTGCCTTCTGTGCACTGAGCTACAACATCAATGATTCCTGTCGGTACTTCGTCTTTACGGCATTTTCTTAGCAGTTTGCAGGCTAATATATTTGCGCCCAATTGCATCATGGCATTGTCAATCCATTTGATTATAATGCCTCTTGTTTCCTTTTCGGTGCCATATTTCTTCTTCATCTCTTCTACCAATGTTTTTTCCTTGGAATTATCATCCAGAATTAGCACAGGATCGATACCCTCGATGGTTAAGCCTGTTATCTACGTGATAAGTTCAACAGTTATGGGGACGAGTTTTTCCATCCATATATCCCCTCCATGCATAACTAATAACAATTGCTTGATGCATGTCATCGCATATTGGCCTCTGCCAAAGTGTGGTATCTTCAGCAATCCTAGAATTTTGGTTTTGTCCAGTCCAGCTGCCCATTGGTGTGGCTAAGTGATGGTTTCTTCGAGTTGGTTCATGACTATTTTCTACATAAAGACCTATGGTGAAAGATCTGGATATTTGGTTTCATCTGCTATGTCATAGTCGGAATACTTGAGCTTCCCAACATGACGTAAGAGCTGTGGGTCCACCTGTACTCCCTCTGGTATGCGAGGTAGCACAATCTCTGATGTCAGTTTCTTTCGAGGTGAGCTCAGTATCTGAATTTGGTCCTCCTGCTGCAATTGTTGGCTCAAGGTTCCAACAAATTCTAGTTTCTCCTTCACCATCCATTCTTCCCAAGCCGTGTCCATTTCACCCGTCACCTCGGATGAAATCTGGAATGGGTATTTGTGGAATGTCTGGTTGTACTTCTACTTTCAGGTTTTGTGTTCTTTTATTAGCTCCTACGGTTGCTTCGGATTTTTCTGGTGGTATTTCCTGGTGGGTTTATTCTTCTTTGTTCTGAGGCTCGTGCACCACTGCTAGTGTATCCTGTTTCATGGCCTATATTTGTGGTTGCAGAATCTCCTCTAGTATTGGTGTGTTCTCTACTAGAATTTCCTCTGGCGACGGGATTTCATCAATATTGATGATCTCTGGTGGCTATTATTCATTTTCTTCTAATGGTCCTTGCGACCTCGTCTGAACCCTGGTTGATCTGGTTATCTGGCCTGGTTCTGCGAGCTTCGATGGTGCCATAATGGTGTATGTCAATTTTTTTTTGAGTTCGAATGGCTTTAGTGAGCTCTATGGTTTCACTTTGTTCGTTCTTGTTGCTCTTGCTCTTTTTCTGTTCTCCTTCTGCAAATAGACTAACTTCTTTTGTGATCGTGTTTTGTATGGGCTCGTCATGAAGCTTGTCAAGGATGCTTCCTCCATAATGCAATTAATGCACCATAATTGTGGGTTCAATACATCCACGACAATTTTGTACTTGCCATTACACCTCCTTTGTCATCTCCAGTTGGCATGCTCAATGTGACATCCCATCCATCCTTGACTTGATTTAACTCTGCCTCGTGTTGTCCTGTCAGCCTACTTTTGTTGTCTTTCCTTTTCCTGCTTGTTTCCTTTTTCGATATGGTTGTTACCATTTCCCTCGGTTTTTTTTTTTAACTACACAGTGGGTGGTCGACTGTCCTTGTATAGCTTCAGTTGGCTCTCATTGATCATTCCTCTGAGGTCTGCACCTACTAGATCTTGTAAATGTACAGCTCCTCCATTCGTGACAGATTTTACCTCGTATGGTCCCAGCCAATGCATTCTGAGCTTTCCTGGATGCTGCAACGATTTACTATCATAGAGTAATACTAGATCTCCTTCCTTGAATGTATTCCTCTTGATGTGGCTGCCATGCCAAGATTTGTCTCTGGATTTCTATACTTGTTGGTGGAATCCTCCCAAGATTTGATCTTCCTCCATCGATAGTAATTGATTCAATCTTTCTTGTACTGCACCTCGTTCTGTAATTTGTGTAATAGTTGCTACATGTAGGTTGGGTATTAATAATTCTAAGGGCACTATTGCTTCTTGACCATAGAATAGTTTAAATGGTGTGTGGCCAGTCATATTTTTTCATGTGGTTCTATACGCCCATAGTATTGTTGGTACCTTGAGATCCCAATCGTCCCTATTGACGTTACATATCTTTGTCAAGGAGTTCTCTAGAATTTTGTTGAAGGCTTCTACCGTGCCATTTTCCTGTGGATGATACGGTGTTCTTTTTTGGTGATGAACTTCAAACTCTTCCATCATCGCTCAGATGGTGTTGTTTATGAAGTACATTCCTTGGTTGCTCATCAAAATTCTCGGGCACCCAAATCTAGTAATTACCTAATCAAATAGAAAGTGTGCAGCTGTCTTTGCACTGCAATATTTTATTGGTGCAGCTTCCACCCATCTTGTTAGGTATTCCATCACAGCGATAATATATCTCTCCCCTATTCTTTTGGATGGTTGGTTAATGGGTCCCACGAGGTTTATTGCCCATTTGTCGAATGCCTGAAGTGTCACTTTGCGGTCGTAGTGGCATCTTGTCCCTTATGTTGGGTTTGCCTACCCTTTGACAGACATCACATTGTTGACAGTATTCTTTCAAGTCTCTATGGATCATTGGCCACCATAATCCTACGTCTAGTAACTCTTGCACAGTAGCTTTTCCTGCATAATTCCCTCCTGCTATTCCCTTGTGGGCTTCTGCTAAAATTCTTGGTTGTTCATGGTCTAGTACATATCTTCGTAAGATGTTATCTGCACCCATATTGTATAGATGTCTTGCGATCAATTGATAATCGGCTGCACGGACTACTAAGTTCTTCTTCTGTGCATTAGTATACTCTTGCGACGCAGTACCTATGCTCAAGTATTGGATGATCTCTATGAAGTAATAGTCAGCAATTTGTACTGAGAATAGTTGTGCATATGGAAAGTTGTCTTCTAAATTTGTTGGTTCCTCTCCATTTGTGACCCTCGATAGGTGGTCCGGTCTTGCATTCAGTTTTCCTAGTTTAATAATTACCTCAAAGTAAAATTCTTGGAATAGCAATAACCATCGACAGATTCTCCCCCCCAACACTGTCTTATTGACTAGGCATTTCAGGGCTGAGTGATCTGTAAACATATTAAAGTGTTTTCCTAATAGGTAATGTTTGTATTTATGTAGTGCATAACCCATAGCTAGGCCTTCTCTTTCTATCGTGTTATAATTTTTTTCTAAATCTGATAATTTTCTGCTTGCGAACGTTATCGGGTGATCCAAGTCTCCTACTCTTGATTGCACCAAGATAGCTCCAAGTGCTATCGTTGATGCATATACATGTACATGGAATGTCTTCTCCCAATCTGGAAATACTAATATTGGTGCGGTGACCATATTTTCCTTCAGAGTATCCAAACCATGTTGGCACTCATCGTTCCATAGATACTTTGTATCCTTTCTTAACATTTTTTCCATTAGCTCTGTAATCTGCATGTAGCCTTTGATGAATTTCTTGTAATATCCCATATGTCCTAGCATTGCTCTTAGTTGGCAGACTATTTTTGGTGCTGGTAGATTAACAATGACTGCGATTTTGGCTGGATCCACTAACAAGCCATGTTTGCATACTATGTGTCCCAATAGTATCCCAAATGGTGTTCCAAATATGCATTTCTTGATATTCAGTGATATCTGACACTATCTACATCGTTCTAGCATCAGTCGTAAAACTTCCACATGGTTTTTCAACAGGCTATAGACCGTCCAATCATCTAGGTATACTTCGAGAAATTGGTGAATGAATTCCTTAAATGCTATGATGACCACTCTAAAAAATATCGCAGGTACATTCTTCAATCTGAATGACATGACTATATACTGATAAAATCCCCATTCTATCACGATCGTGGTCTTGTGTCTATCCTCTCGTGTTATCTTAATCTAATTATATCCCGAGAATCCATCGGTGAATGAGTAGGCTTCATGGCCTCCTACGTTCTCGACTACCTCATCCATGAACAGTGTGGGGAATGGGTCGTGGAGGCATCCATCATTCAAATTCCTCAAGTCAACAGATATCCTGATCCCTCTTCCCTATTTCTTGTTATGTACTACCATCGGGCTTATCCATTTTGATTCTTCGACTAGTTCGATGATGCCGGCCTCGAGCATCCTGTAGATCTCATCTTTAACTTTCTGTTTATATATGGGATTCAATATATATGGTGGTTTTTTAATGGGTCTCGCATCAGGTCTAAGTGGTATCTTCATTTATGCTAATTCTCCAGCTATGACTTTCATCTCTATAAAGGTTGTGGGAAAAAGGTCGTCGTATTTGCACAATGATTATGTGATACTTTCTAGTGTCTGTTTGTCTCAGTAATCTCCAATGCTGACCATTTTGGGCTGCTCGACGGTCCCTATGTTAACCTTATTTATCTTGATTGGCGTAGAGATGACCTCTGACTCTAAGGGTGGTCCTTCCACATCTCTCTCGCCTTCGAATTCTTCGATCTGAATATCGCATGGATCATCTTCCTCTGTTGCTTCCTTCTGTATGTGGTAGCATGATAGTAGATCCTTGATTGTCTACTTATTTCATTGTTGTACCTCTATGATAGCTTCTACTTCCGGTTCTTCAATGAATATGACGGTTCCGATCCATTTTAGGGTCGTGTCCATGTTTGGGTTCTCATGCTCGAATGAGAAAGTGACTGTAAAGTTCTGTTGGAGTGTCGCCCATGTCTTGGTTTCTTTACGCATTTCTTGGTCCATATACTAATTCGTTGGTATTCCCTCTAAAGTATGAATGAAGTGGTGAGACCATTCCTCCAGTGGCATCATTTTCCAAAGTGTTTTACACTCCTCCAAGTGCTTTGTTGGTGTACCCAGTCTGTCATATTTATGTTGTTTGTTACATGTTGGTTCTATACCCAACCTTATGCACAGTACTTGCTCGCATTGGTACCAATCTGTGATAGTTTCTTTGTGTGCATTCCACCATCTTGCGGGTGTAGCCTTTAATGCTAAATCCAGTGCTATCAATCTCTAGTTTTCTAATACTTCATCTTCATATTGTGTCAAGAAAGTTTCCAAATCATTTAGCCCATGAAAACTGGGTGGTTCTCTGATTCTGTGCCAATCCACCATACTGTGCACTCTTTTCTGGCACACCTTCTCGTTGATACTTCATGTAGTCTTTGTTGCTAGTTTTCTAACCCAGTTTCTGAGTCTGTTGTACATGAAGTAATGCTTCACCAACTGAGTACCCCATCTGAAGTTGGGTTTATGTATTCGACATCACATGCAATTGTTCTGTACAACTGGTCGATCTCTTCTAAATCTATAAAAGTGGGTTCTATGAACCTCTCGCCTTCTGATGGGTCGAGTGGGGCTATGATTCTGTAGTCCCCCATCTCAAATGCCATTTTTCTAGTATTTAAGTTGATTATGGCCTGGTTATCAAACGCCCAATCTAGACCAAGTAGTGTTGGGTGAGGTGTGGTGTCGTCTACTATTTCGATGACTTCAAAGTCTGCCTTAGTGCGCACACCATCCAGATCTATCGTCACTCCTTTCAGTCTACCTATTGGTAGGAATCTATGTTGGTTTGCTAGCTTTAATTGAACAGTTGAGTATCCCAGTGTAGGCTCTCCCATGCATTTCCATGTAGCTTTTGGTCGCACATTCACTTTGGATCCTAAATCTAGTAAAATATCTCCCATATTGAAATCCCCAATGTTATCATTTAGTCTAAATTCCCCACTTGTTCTTCTTCTTGTGTGTAGGTGGCTGACAGTTTTCAATTCTGGCTTCTGTTCCGTCTCGCTGCTACATTTTTCTAGGATGTTTTGCAATATTTTGACATATGAAGGATCACTTAACATTTTGATGCATGATTGCAAAAAGTCTTTGATAGTACTTACTTGTTCCTTGGGTTGTATTTGGTTGGTATGGTCCAGTCATGGCGGAATTTCATATTCCAAAGCTTCCTTTCTCTATTGTGCAGTCGGCACAACGTTCTCCTTCTAGAATTCTTGTCGAGATTCTATAAAAATATCCTTCTCCTTATGCACGTTGAACTACTTCTTGAGGTCAGTGTTCTTCTTTACCCATTGGTTATGCGCTGGTTCATGTTGAACTGCGTCATTTCCTATTTTTCGTTCCTCCTCAAGTGACTATGTTGATGTTTCATCTGTCATCCCTTGCTTCGGCTGAAATCCACTGAACATTCTGGTTATTTTGATTCCTTTTTTCCTGGATTTTTACAAGTAATGTTGGACATTCCTTTGTATCATGGTCCAATGCACGACAATACATACAAGTCGTTGGTGGAAGTGGGAACTCCCGTGCATAATGTCCTGGTTGTTGGCAATTGTGACATGTGATTGGTCCTCTACCATGTTTAAAACCTCCTCTGGCTCATCCTACTCCTCTATACGTTGTGCGATCACCTTGTGGTGTGTTATACTATGGTCCCTGATTATACTACGCGGTATTGTACTGGGGCTGTGTTGGGTGGTACTGTGGCTACGCGTTATTGTACGGTTGCGATGCAGTATTATACTGTTGTTGCACAGTGTTATATGGGGCTGGGGATTGAGTAAACTATGGTGTTTCTTGCCCAGTCATCATTTATGCCTGTACCTTGTATGCGTCTGATGTTCTTTCTCGCATAAGCTCCATAGTTCTGCAGTCTTTGTCATCATGGCCAACTAACTTGCAAAAGGTGCAATATGAGTTCTTTGGGACTGTTTGGTATTTCTGCATCATCGTGTAGTGGTAAGGGTCGTGACCCAATTTCTTTCATATTTCGCTCCATAATCCTCCCTATGGTAGTGGGTTTGGAATCCCTATTGCCATATACTATGTGAATGTTGGGCATTCATTCTTATAGTGTCCTTATGTCCTACAGGTAGTGCACCAAATGGCTTCTTGTTTTTCCTTGTTCTTATTCTGGTTCAGCTGAAATGTTAAGTTTTTTAGATCCTCCTTCAGTTCTTCGATAGTCGGGTCCATCTGCTGGTATTGATTCTCTTCCAACTGCAAGGTTTCCTGTAGAGCCTCTTCCTGCGTCTGAAACTTCTGTTGTCCTAATGGATATTTTAAGTGTGGGAGTAGTGAGATGAAAAAAATGTGTTAGTGTTGCATATCAGTCATAAGGTATTTTAACTTTCCTTTTAATAGCTTGAATCTTTGATCAAACTCCCATACCGATTCTCCTAGTTTTTGTCTTATTTAAATCATCTCATTCATGTATTGATCTTCTGAGCTCATCTTTTGGAAATCATTTATCAATAGTTTCTTAATGTCGTCCAGTGTTCTTGTTGTTCTAGGAACATTGTTCGTGTCTAGACTCATGTACCAATCTAGTCCTCGGTCTCTTAGCGTAATCGCTAGCTACGCGAGTTTGGTGTCTTCATCAGTGATCTGCTTTGCTTCCCAGATCTTTGTGGAAATGAACATATTCTTCTCAGGGTCTTCTGTCTCTTCCCCTTGAAACTTCGGTAATCTGATAGTAGGATTGTGTCCTTCCATTCCAAATACTGAGCTACTCCCTCCTCCATGCAATGTAGATACTTGACTAAGGTTTCCTGAATTGCCTCCTCCAGTTGTTGCCCTTTGTGTAGATGTATTTCTTGCTGTCAGACTTCCTCTAAATTTGGTTGTCTAAATGGTGGTGTTCTCTTTGGTGTATTGGTCACACATGGGCTTATGGGTTCCACACTGACATTAATATTGAAGGTATGGTTGTCTTCTCATCCTGTTCTTTGGCCACTTGTTTTCCTCTCATATGCGGTGCGTGGGATTTCCTCAATCTGCTCCACAACCCGGAGATCCTCTACCTCTTCCTCATCGCTTCCCAAGCCCTCCCTCTCGGCTATGGCTCTCTTCTTGGTATTCACCTTATATTGGTAGGGTACTCCACTACGTGTCATTCCTAATGAAGCCAAGATCCACTTTAGTTGGTCTTCATCCATCAATATGAGGTCTAAGGGCTCCTCTTCTTTATTTTCTTTATCCTTCCCTCCTTGCATTCCTCCTTTCTCTCTTAGTTCTTCCCCCCTTCCCCCATGCACGTAGGGAAGTCTAGTTGTCTGATTCCATTGTCATTACACCTTTGTTATATAGTAGTATCTTGATATAAGTATATAGTGATCGAATGTACCTTCCTCTGGGTCCTCGTAGGAACTCTTGATTGACTGCATTGTATGACTTTGCTATGTCTACCACAAATTCGGTGATAAAGCCTGCCACAATACTGTCAAACCAAAATTCAACTGCGTGGGTGAATTTGTTGCTCACTTGCTGCAGTTGTTGGCTCTGTACTGGAGTCCAGTCTATTTGTCGAATCCAGTTCGTCACGTGGTTATCCTTTAACCTTAAGATCCACTCTTGTAGTAGATGCAGAAAATCATAGAAAAATACTTCGTGTAAATCTGTAAATACGTGTTTATCCAGGTATTTACGCAGTTTGATCCTGGGGTTTCTATTGTCTTTCTATGCAAACTCTAGCTCTTTACTTCTCAACCAGCCCTCGATTTCTTCTCTCGTGGGGTTCCAAGGTCTCAACATTCCCTTCTAATGGCTCATTGCCCTTCTATTCCGCTCCCTCGGTTCTTATTCATTCCATCTCATATGCTGAGTCCTTTCTTGTTCCTCTTAACATGGCAATGGAACCATTTGTTAGTTATCATTTTTGTTCTCAGGTTATCTGAATTATTTACCTAGGGTTCATGTCATTAGGGGTTCCAAAAAAGCCTCTAAAACTATCTGCCCTCCTGGTAAACTAGAAGTCAACACAGTAGTCGGAAGGCGCTGCGCAGTCTCACCCGAGATAGCTTTAAATGGGTGGTTGTGAGACTCAGGTGTTCATAGCCTAGGACATAGTAAGGGACAGGGGTTTCTTGATTAATTCCAGATACACAGAGTTGTTAGGGAAACTACTTATTCCTTGGAGTCGCATACGTATATTCCATGGTGTAATTTAAGCAAAGTATAACCAGATTCATAACAACGTATTAACTCATTCATCAAGCTTAACCCATAATTTCTGAAATAAAGAAGATACATGCATACATTCAAAATATTAAATAAGTATTACTGTGGTTCACCCCCTCCTAGGGTACGTCCACAAAGATTTGGCTCTTGGCTCTTCTATTATGGCAATTCTGCATTCCTGACACCACACACTTAGAATTCTTCACATAACTAGATAAGATCTATGTGAAGCGAACTAGATTGCACCAGGCTCCATAGCCTTCAGTCTAATCCTCATATCTTCCTTCCCTTGTATCCTCTTTGCTCAACATCTTACAAAATCAATTCATACAACTAAAACATTAAGAGAAATACTAACAACTACTAGCAACTCCCTATATGATACTTTCGTATCTATATTTATACATTTTGGGCTCTTCAGCCTTTTACAGAATATTACCAAAACCCTAACCTTTCTTACATTAGGTATTTTTCTCATACGAGTGTTGTTCCTCCTCCAGCTGTCGCTTTCCTTTGTGCACGCTTTATTGCATGTGCATGTGTTGTTCTTTTGCCAGTTTTTACTTCAGTTTTTTGCACGCTTTCTTTCCCATGATCGTTCTTCTTTCCCCTTAGGCTTGGTTCCAATAGCCAATGTCTTTTCATCCACATTTTCCCAATCATCACTCTGTCGATGCGTTTTTCCACATGACCACCCATCGCCTAGTTGAGTTCTCATCAGCTCCACCTTTTTCCACCTACCTATCCTCCCTGTAAGCATCCAACAAAGCACATATGGCGAAGGAAAGGCTGCCACATAGGCATTGACTCTACCCACTTGGATCCCGATGAAGGAGTTAATGAAAATAAGGAAGGTGGTTGAGACATCGTCTCCTTCCATAAATAGAAGGCCAAAAAAGGACAAGTTGTGGAAGCAAGTTGTCAATACAGTCTGACAGAGATCGTGTCTAACAGGAGACTGCATGGGTAGTCTAATCAACATTTTAATGCACAGCCTGACAGATAATTTCATCAACGCAAAGCTTTCAAAGCATGACAGAATCTCCTCAGGCAGTCGAAGCAAGTTCAGAGTATATGTAGGAATTTTTTCCATTTTGTTTAGTTTCGATGGTTGATCTACGCTTCAGATTGTAAAGTTTTAATGAAGCTTCTGGTTCTCTGGTTATCTATTGTTACTTGATACTTCTTGTTTAATGACAATCAACTTCTCCTTCGTCTCTTTTTCCTCTAATATTGAAAGAATCAGGCATGCATTATCCAGTCGAGTTGTTGTAACTTTTTTGTTATGTATGTTTGATCCCAGTTTGGTTATAATTTCATTGAGTTTCCTGAAACTCAAAATCAAAGAGGATCTTTTTTCCTGAGTTTTTCCTCCTTAGGCTGCTGGAAGACTGGATGTCCATAGCATAACTCTACATTTTCTCCTCAATTTCTTCATCCTACTCACCCTTACTAAAACTTAGTAACTGAAGTTAGATAAAGACCTCATCTACCTGTGCATATCAGCCCAGTTTTCTGAGTTAAAGAGATATCATCCTAAGTCTACATCCATTAGACCTCCTTAAATTTATTTAATGTGACATAAACACTGATGGGTAATGGGCTTACCTCTGCTGCAATCCAGAGGTGACTTCTATGCTAACATTTATGGATCCCTTGTCAAGGACGAATTGAATATTTTCCCTGGGATTGAATGACAAAGATTACTAATTCTGAAGGTGCATCAGAACTCAGTACATTGAATATTTCTATTATGCACCTGGTGACTCCACTGTTATGACTCCACTATTGCAGTTGTGGATTACAGAGGTAGACACATGAGGTCTACCCCACAACTGCCTCTAGCGACACCTGAAGCTGACCCAAAGAAAATTGTCAGAAGAAGAAAGACCCCTCAGGAAGGTACTTCAGTTGCTGAACCAGATGTTTTTGATGATCTTCACCATCCTCATTTAGAAACTCCAATATCTTCTTCTTTGTTTCCTGTTATACCATATGTTGGAGTTTCCCAAAGCTTAAAGTTTGGGAGTGTTCCTGTTGATTTCTCCTCTCCTGGTCTGGGATTGGAAGGAGAAATCCTTGTCACTCCTATCTCCCCTGAAGTTGTACCATGTTTTAGACCCAGGACCTCAAAGTATTTTCTCACTCTGGGTTTTACCACTCCTCCCCCTATTAGAGTTGCTACTTTTATAGAGAGGAAAGCCTTTGTTCCCTTAATCCCTATAGATTTTTACCTGAATCCTTTGTTGTTTCCCTTTCCTCCTAGAAACACACCCCCATTTTCCCCTGTTCGAACTCCATCCCCTCCTAATTATCCTCCACCTCACATACCAATGGTGGGTGCTAATCCCCCTAGGAACAGAATGGATGCCATAGTGGCTGCAATATATGACCATCTGATCTTACCTCAGCCAATGAATGTTCTCCCTACTGGATGTTACCTAAAATACATGCCCAAATTCATAGGAAAAGAAGACATAATTGTTGAAGAACACCTTGCTTCCTTCTACAGTTATGAAGGCAATCTAAATATTGAAAAATAGGATGTGTGGATGAGAGTCTTTGTCTAGAGACTTGATGGTGAGGCTAGGAAATGATTTAGGGGATTGAGCCCTAGATCTATTGCTGGGATCAAAGTTTTAGATGATTTTTTCTTGAGATAGCGGGGGGATAAAAAGGATTTTATGTATTATATCATAGAGTTTGGGTCCCTAAAAAGAAAAGAGGGAGAGTCTATCTCTGACTTCTCCAAAAGATTCAAAAAAATGTACAATAAAATCCCTACTGAGATAAAGCCTACTGAAGCCTCTGCCAAAATTAGCTATGCTATTGCTTTCGACTCATACTTCTGCCTCCTGTTAAGAGAAAGAAGAGATACTTCTTTGGATCACATGCAAGATGAAACCCTTGAAGTAGAGTCAAACGTATTTCTAGTTGATAGAATCAGAAATAAAGTTGACAGAGACAGAGAAAGGGGGAGATCTAAAGCCTCAACCTCTGGTTCTTCTACATCCCATCCTTGGGTAGATGAATTGACTAAAATGATAAAGTATCTTTTTGCATAAATGGAGAAGATGAAATTTGAAGGGAATCAAGGTTATAAGAATGCCCAAAATGTTGATAGCAGTGGTAACTTTAGAAGACCAAATATCACCCCTCAGATACTCCCAAGAGAGCCTAGAAACAGAGATAGGGATGATCAAAAAGTCCAAACCCCTCTCCAAAATAACCTCATTGTCGATGATGAAGGAGAGGAAGAAGAGTTAGATCCTTAAATCCATTGTATTGGAAACACGTCCCCTTTTCCCCATTTAACTCGATCTGCATACGAGGAGTCCCTCATGGACAGCCAAATAAATGAGTTGAGTAAAGGGAATGAGTTGAGTAAAGGGAACAAGACCAATAGTATTCTAAATAAATATAACCTTGGGTCTAAGAAGAAAGATGGGAAGTCTGATATCCCTGATCATCCTCCCAGAGAAGATAATCCTGCCAAAGACACAGCAAACAACAACAAAGAAAAGAAATCTCAGAACCCCCCAACAATAGCCAAAGGTCTTGTCCCAGAAGTGAGAGAAAATCCAAATCCCCCTACCTCCTTTTTCTTTAAGCACGAAATTCAAAAGATTAGGATCCCTGTGCCTCTTTCAAAGCTATTCAAGAACAAAGATTTCAAAAAATCCCTCTCTAAGTTGTTGCAGTTTGAGCCATCCTTCCATTCTACAGACTTAGTAAACCTCCAAGATGAAAATATAGTAGTCATCTTAGGTCCTATGGTAGAATATAGAGATGATTCATCCCCTCCATTTTACACCTCACTGAACATACATGACAAGGTGTTGCATAATTATTTAATGGACTTAGGGGCATCCCATAATCTCATGCCCAAAACCTTCATGGATGAACTAGGACTAGAAATCACAAAGGCCTATCATGACTTGTATTCTTTTGATTCAAAAGAAGTGCAGTGTCTTGGGGTCATCAAAGAGCTAGTTGTTACCTTGCTTCAGTGGCCCATGAAAATTTTGGTCATGGATATAGTGGTAGCTGATGTTCCCCCCAAGTTCGACATGTTATTGTCAAGATCTTGGATAAAGAGACTCAGAGGAACATTGCATATGGACCTCACATATGCTACCATTCCTGTGTTTGGGAGGGAGCATAGAAGACTATACAGAGAAGCTCAGATGGCCTATACTATTAGAAATGAAGCGAACCCCACCAATCATCCTATATTTTCCCTTGATACTAAATTTGGATCTAGCTTATTGCAGCTTACTGATGCCCCTGAACCCCCTCTTGAAATCAGAAAGAAGTCCCTTACTCTTTTTGAAGATTCTCCTTCGACAACCTCTGTTTGGAAAATGTTTTTTGATGGAGCCTCTTCTAGGGAAAGTGATGGTGCTAGATTGGTCCTTGTTGTTACACATCAAAAATACTCACTTTGATAGTGTCGCAAGTGTCGTCATTACAAAGGTCACAAGTGTTGCATTTTGCTCACGAGGTCGCAAGTCTTGCATGTTGCTCACAAGTGTCGCAAGTGTCAGGGAAGCATACCGCCATGATGCCTATGTCGTGCCTATAACGACATGAGAAGGACACTTNNNTCAAAAACTAAGCTTTTGAAGGAGAGCGCTCCCCTATACCTCTTATGGGAGTGCCGATGCTCCCCCTTACACTGTCTGGGAGCTTTATAAATCTCCTCTGGCCCTTTTGAGGGAGCGCTATGGATTTTGAGAGTGTTGGCGCCCCCCTAAAGCCTACTAGGGAGCACTACAGCACTCTGAGGGTCCTTTTGAGGGAGTGCTACCTATTCTGGACGGTAGTTAAGTTGTTGAGATGAATGGGGGAAGGATCTTTTCATTCTTGGAAGGCAGTTGGATTCGAATCCCTAATCCAGCCATAATTATAGGGCAAATCCTTAACTGAAGGAGGCAAATCCTCAACTTCCCCAAGGATATCTCAAGTGTTTAAAGCCTCTCCAAGGCTATATAAGCAAGCTTTCTAATGGTGAAAGGGGATTGGAAAAGGAGAATCACACCAAACTTATGATCTTATAAGTGGTGCTGGAATAGAGATATTTTGTGGGGAAGAATTGCTAGCATGAAACCTATGATCTCATAGGAAACACACATTCATCCAAAGGAGAGTGATCAGTGAAGCTGCTATCATCCAAGTTGTGGATATTTCGAGCAAGGGTTAGACAAAGGGGACTTGACAAAGCTTTCGCATTCGAATCTACGATTGTAAGTACTACTGTCATTATTCTCATTAATATGACATGCTTGGCCTGTTTCTTTATAGTTTGTGTCTGATCTTACATGAACTTATCTCTGGTAGATAGATCTATTTTCAAGCTAATATCAATAGAGTAGGAAGTGGTTGTACTATTTTTTTTTCTACAGAGCTCATCGAGGAGCAAAAGATTGGAGCTCAATTCCTAGCGTGCAAAGACAAACATCGATAAAGAGGTACTTTTGTTCTCCTTCCTTCTCATGCATTAGTTTGTATAGATTTGAAAGGAAGTCAATGTCCACGTTAAGCACTTTCTATCTTAGAGTTTAGGGTCTATCTCTTTGAGGCAATCTACCTGTCTGCAGGGAGATTTTCCTACAACAGAAACTGGTGACTCCACTGGGGAGGAATCGAATCAAACTTTTAGTTTTGATTTTTCCTGTAGACCTTGTCTTTCCCTATGATTGTTTTCATACCTTGTTCACCCCTTCATATCTGATTGTACTTGCTGATTGACTCTTTACCCGATCACACTCAGCTTGTTTGTCGAAATTTGACTGAATTTTAAGGTTTTTTGGACATTTTTGTGAGTTTTTGGGCACCAACGCTCCCCTTCCTTGTTAGCAGGGCGCCAACGCTCCCTTAGAGTGTTGGACAGAGCTTTATAACGCCCTGGTGTCCCTTACACTAGAGTCCCAACCCTCTTTTGGCCAAAAATCCTTCCAGAATTGCTTTTTTGGGTTTTACCTCTGTGTTTCTCCTGTTGGGTCACCTTGTGAGTCAATGCTTCTTCCTTTCCAGCTTTGACATCTGTCTTTTTGAAGAACAAACATCTTGTTGTTTGGATTTTGTAGCTTTCTTCACTATTGTTGTTGAGTTTTTCTGTCATTTGGAGTTTGAAACCCATGCATTGTCTTTCACTCCTTTTTGACTGAGCGAAAAACTCTAGTGAAGGTCATCAGAGGCGTACGGATCTTTTCATTTGGTTTTAGTTAAGGTCATTGTTCTTCGACATTTCTTTTGGTGTGAAGTTCTAGATTTTTCCTTGATTGTTTCTTTTCTTTCGCTTCTTGTTTTGATCACAACGAGAGGGTGTATTGTTTGTACGATTCTTGCTTGTGTTGGTCTGATTTTCATTGATCCAAAAAGATAATTACAAAGACGAGCATTGTTTTGAATTAATCATTATTCATATACAAACAAAAAAGAGACATCTTCATGATTGATTTTGCATATTAGAAGGTATTTCAAAAGTTTTAGCATCACATCGGATTTGATTGAAGAAAATTTGTTTGAGGACATTCCTTATTAGTGCTTGTTAGTGAAAAGAACTCTCTCTCTCCCTTGGATAGATGTTCATCGAAAAGAAATGACTGCTTATCATCTTTGATGCATTTTTTGGGACTGAGTCATAATTCCATCTGTTTCACTTCCATGCACCCCTTTTGAGTAAAGAACAGCTATAAAATGAACGCTAATTAAAAATTATCTAGAACATTTTCTTTTCTAAGATCCTCCACCAACAGTAGACTAGGCTTAGTACTTTGGATTAGGTTGTGAGCATAACTCTCCAATGTTTCCAAAACAAACATTAGCATCCTGAGTTAGGG